>VCCN01003889.1:92302-102963 GCA_006491835.1 Architeuthis dux
TGGCTGCTTGGGTCTCTGAGTTATCTGTTCGCGTCTCGAGTTTTCTTTTCAGGTCTGCTTTATAGGTTTCTCTAACGCCCACGCAATATACCTATTTCCTAAGGTGACCGTGTTCACTTACATTTCCGCACAGGTGTCTGGCGCCCGGGATAACCTTTTCGTGGCAGCATATAACACATTGAGGAAACATCTTTGAGATAGGCAATGGTCATGCTTGCTTCAGAACTATCCTCTGCTTTGGTTAGATCGGCAAGATGACTTTCAAATTCTGATGAATTAATAACTTTCTTGATTGTACTTGAGCTTAGAGCAATGAGGAAGGACTTCAGTTCTGGCACTGTTTTGGTATGACAAACTGTTATTAATTTGTCCTTGAACTGGACAATGGTATCAAGCATTCTATATGGACTCTCCTGCATATACAGTAGTGACATCCTGCAAAGTCCTGATCCTGAATCTATCGCCCCTGAGTCAATGCAACATTGCTCTTATCCTCTGCAACTATGCTGTTATAAAAGTAGTTTTTGTCTGATACACAGTGGGTGAAATCCAAGATAACGTTTTGGTACAGATCTTTATTCTTCCAGAGGATATGATAAACTGCTTCATCAGAATGAACAAATGTGCATGGAATATCTAGATCTACCAAGATATCAAGGTATCCTTTACATACAGGATATTCTGATGGTTCTGCAGTTACTGGCAAATACTCTTGAACACATTTCCCATTTGTACAGTTGGATGCCATCTTATTGAAAGATGTCCAGGAGCCAAGTAAAGGTAAATCTTTGCCATCCAATTAAAAAAGCAGGACTATTCTACATCATTTCTGAAACATGTATCAAGTTCCTGACATGAATTCTCATCGTCACCATTTGCCATAGGAGGAGGTCCAACACATTTCCCAATATAGTACGGTGCTACCTCTGCTGGCTCACTGTCTATGCTGTCGCAGATATCATGTTGTCGTTTCTTTGTGACCCAATTTGATCAATAGACTCCTTCTCTTCTTTAGTTGCTAGTTGAAACAAAGTCATGTTTATATTGTGAGTGGTGCCTGCACCTGTCATTGTTTTTGCCTTCTGTCGTTGTTTTCTAGAGTACTATACATACAAACTCTTGTGCATTTTTGACAAAAGCAGGTGCCTTGAAGAGACCATTTCATGTTCTGCGTTTTTATGTCTTGATAAGAAATGGTGTGGTTGCATTTGTACAGCATATTTGCAACTTCCTTGCTGCTGGTCATTCTATAACTGCTTGCTATGGACTAGGCTCTCTTGTGATAAGGCTCTCCCAGTTGCTTGCTAGTAACCATATCTTTATAGCCTTGATGTGGGAATTTGTTGTCGTATAACCATATTTATTTTTCTCAGCAAAATCATTCATAGTATAGTAGATGGCATTGTGGAGACAATGCAGTGGCCCACAGTCTAGCATTTCTATCAGTTTGTTTCTTGCATTCAGCTGAACTCTGCAACTGTCGTCAGACCATTCTACCAAACAATCTAGCTAAATCATCATCCATCAAGCCTCAGCCATGTGGAGCTGAAATTGCGTATTTGCAAGATTTCACCTCGGCTACATGCACCAATAGGTATTCAGCTGAGAAGAAAGCTATAATTCTTGGATTAGCTTGTCGCTAATGCTTTTAGATCACCTAAAAGTCAGAAGGAAAGCAGACTTGTCACAGATAATTTGGGTTTCTTACTTAGTAGAAAAACGCTTGCAAAAAGTCTTGTTTTTCTTTCAATAACGAGATCAGTCTCAGTAACTTGCAGTTTTGCTAGAACAAACTTCATGTAGCAAGACTGATGATAAAAACATCAACTGAAAATATATCGGGATATAACCTTTGTATGATACATAACTAACAGTTTCAAAAACAAGATTCAATGAATGAGCAGCACAGGGAATGAAAACTGCTGCTAGGTTCTTTTTCTTCAGTCTGGCTTGCATTCCTGTGTAGTGACCAGACATATGTTGAAATAAAACACCTTTATATGATTGAATGTTTTTTTAAATTTAGCCTCCTTAAGTGCCCGGTCGTTGGAATGAAGAATTTTCCAGTGCCCAGACAGCCTTATTTTTTACCTATGTTTTTAAATTTTGTTTGAAATAAATGTTAAAATTTATTATCTTTTAGTACCTGGATAAATGAATATTTTGAATTTCAATATTCGATCACTAGAATATATTTTAAACAACCAGATATTGAAATTTGGCCTCTGAAAGCTTTCGATTTTGAAATAAAACATATTTATGAACATGAATGTTAAAATTCAGCATTTTTCATTGTTCAAACGTTGAAATGGACAGAGCATCATTTTAACTTTAAATTTTGTTTGATTTTAAGATTTCAATATTTGACCACAGAAATGCCTTAAAATAAGAAGACATTGATATTTAGCCGTGTTTAGTGTCCAGATGTTTAGATTTAGCACCGTCTAGTGATATTTAGCATTCCCAGTGCTCCCGGCAGCTTTGAAATAAGATGTAGTTTCATGTTCAAATATCAGAATCTACCACATTCATGTGGATGAATGATAATTGCAATTTTGATCCTATTTCATTTCTTTTGGCTTTTCGTCACTTCAACGTCTGTTCCCAGAGACGCTTCAGCCAAAGCATCAGAACTTTGTCCTTCAATCTTTTTACAACGTGGGGAAGTGTGTCGATTGGTATGAAGTGACAGACAGGGAGGCCAGGCGACGTTGTAATAGAGGCAAAAAAGGAATGGAAATATATTAGCAGCAAGAAAAATTATCTCCTCTTGAACATAACATTACATCAACTGTTTTCTACTGATGTTTCTTTTTCCCCCTTCTTCCCTTCCTCCACTTGAACACATCTAAACATTACACCAACTCTTTTCTTTCTTTATACTTTATTTATCTTTTTTTAAATGAATTATTTTCTCAACCCTTGTCTCTTAAATTGCATACAGTGCTGGTTGCTGCCAAATAAAATGCGAGAGAAGTCACTCATTACAACAATTTCCAATTTTTAATTGTTCACCCTCAACCCAAATGCTGCCAAAAGACGTTGGTCACATGTCAGTTTCTATTGAGTGACTAAGTAGACCTGTTTATTTAGTAACTGAACATGAGATGTGACACATTTTTAGTTCATATAAATACAAACTGAGTTGTTTTAATTTTATTATTGCAAATAATGCATGAGTTTAGTATTTTCTTTAATAATGCCTCTTCTTTATTCACAGATATTGCAGTGAAAAATTGATGTGCCAAAAACTCTAATCGATTTGATGTTGAAGATGAGAATGAAGGAAGAAACCATTTTTTGACCAAGCATTTACCCATATTCTTGGCAGTTGCAGCATTATGCATATTCACATTTCAAAACATGTTTGCATACACACGCATTGGATAAAAAATGTTAATCTTTTGCAGTGTGCGGATCAGGATTTTCAAAGGCATCAATTTTGAGAATACAAATGCCAAGAGAAACTGATGAGAAAATTAACTTGTGTCAAGTGTGTAGATCAGCATTTTCTCACAGTACAAATCAAAATTTCCATATGCTAACAACAAATAACCTTTTTCTTGCATAGTCTGTACATTAGCATTTTTACTGAATTTACATTTGTAAGTACACATGCATACACACACTCGAGATAAAGCTTTTTTGAGTATAGTGTGTGGATCAGCCTATTTAAAAAGTTCAGTTTAGGAAAACAAGCATGGAAACTCACACTGGAGAGCAACCTTACTCTTGTCAAATGTGCGGTTCAGCATTTTCATGTAATTCAATTTTGACGAAACACATGCAAAAACACACTGGAGTGGAACCCTTCTCTTGTAAAGTGTGTGGATCAGCATTTGCAAGCAATTCAGATTTGAAGAGACACATGCGGAAACACACTGGGGAGAAAACCTCTTGTCAAGTGTGTGGATCAGCATTCTCAACAAATTCGCATTTAAAGTGCCACATGCGAACACACACTGGGGAGAAACACTACTCTTGTCAAGTGTGTGGATCAGCATTTTCACTGAATTCAAGTTTGAAGGAACACATGCGAACACACACTGGAGAGAAACCCTTATCTTGTCAAGTGTGTGGATCAACATTTTCACACAGTTCAGCTTTGAATAAACACTTGCGAATTCACACTGGAGAGAAACCCTTCTCTTGTCAGGTGTGTGGATCAGCATTTTCATACAGTTCAGATTTGAAGAGACACATGCGAACACACATTGGAGAGAAACCATTCTCTTGTCAAGTTTGTGGATTAGTATTTTCACCATCTTCGCATGTGAAGAGACACATGCGAATGCACACTGGAGAGAAACCCTTCTCTTGTCAGGTGTGTGGATCAGCATTTTCATACAATTCAGATTTGAAGAAACACTTCCGAACACACACGGGAGAGAAACCATTCTCTTGTCAAGTTTGTGGATTAGCATTCTCAGAATCTTCACATGTGAAGAGACACATGCGAACACACACTGGAGAGAAACCTTACTTTTGTCAAGTGTGTGGGTCAACATTTGCTGAGAATTCAAATTTGAAGAAACACATGCGGACACACACTGGAGATAAACCCTACTCTTGTCAAATGTGTGGGTCAGCATTTTCACAGAGTTCACATTTGAAGAGGCACATGCAAACACATACTGGAGAGTATTGTTAATCTTGTGAAAGCTTACTCCTCGCATGGATCAACTATAAAGACACACTTGAAAATGATATTCATTTTGAAGTATTCATTTCTTTATCTTTATGCAAATCAGGACAAAATCTACCATGTAATGTCAAATTATGTATATTTTTCATTTCAATTATTTTCCTCGGTTTTCTTTTATCCAATTTATTTCAAAGATGGTCCGTTCTTTGGCAGTTAAGCATGGGTAAGATTTATGAAACAAATAATCACAATTGTATTTTAGCACTGACTGCAATTAAATGGGTATATGTAGGTCAAGTTTTAGCTTTCCTCATCACTGCGCACTGACTTTACTGCTACTACACCCCTTTCCTATGAGCAGTACTGACAGAATAGTGATATTATATGTATAATTTTTCATCATACCATGAACATATAAACAAGATTTATATGAATTTGTAAAAAAAAGAATAAAATATCTTTCAGTTCAGTTACTACATGAATTATGAAGTCATTAATCACAAAGTCAACTCAGTGTTTTGTGAAGCTTAGATTTTAAAAATAATGTTTATCAAAGAAATCCAATTTGAGAAGACAAATGCACACACACATCATAGAGCTGAAAACATGCTCTGAATATGTTTGTGGCTGTACACTTTAGCACGATTCAACTTTTAAAATCATCAGGACTCATGTTGTCAAGAAACCATATTCTTGTCCTGTGTTTACCCAATGGAATAACACATGGACATATACTCTGATTCCAAAAGGTATTTTATTGTATTTAGCTAATAAAATCTGCTTGTGAAGCTACTTTTGTGATGAATGTTATTTTTACAATATGTGTGGATCTGCCTTTCCACTAAAAGTAGATGGGAATTCTCATAAACTACCATGTTTTTAAAAATTTGAAAAGAATCCTAGCTTATAATGAACTTGAATTTGTGATGTTGCTTAGATTTAAGGATTTGACTCAACTCATTCTATGAATAGATTTAAAAAATGACATATTTTTAAATGAGTGGATCTACAATTCCTCAAGATTCAGATTCTTTTTAGAATGTAGATGGAAATTCTCATCAAGTAACATGTTTTTAAAAATAGGGGGTGCAAATGGTCTGCAATAAGATCTGTGTGTCACACCTGTCAAAACAGACTCACTCGTGTTCCTTGCGCACTGCAATAGAACACACCCACACCATTACAGAGACAGCACCAGCATGTACAACATCCTGCTGACGGGCTGGATCCATAGCCTCATACAGTTTGCTCCACACATGGACCCTCTGCCTGAGGAGCTACAAAAGTGAATCATCTTACTAGTCTTCCACAGTTCAATGGTGATGTTCTTTAACCAATTGCAAGCGCAGTAGCTGCTGCCATGGTATCAATAATGACAACTATGAAACCCCATGTAATGCAATATACGCTGTACAGTGCATTGGGTGAACGGTTGAGCAGCACCAGCATTGAATTGAGATTTGATGCAATCTTGTCCTTCATTGGTTGGTTACCATCCTTGTCAATCAACGTCCCTTTCTTACATCATCTGTAGGTGCCTGGAGTTTTCATGGGCTGCTGATATCTGTACTAATTCACATATTCCAGATATACCCTTACTAGTCTTGCCTGAGAAAAACCTAGAGTAGTTGCCACCCCAGATATAGAGTGCTTCATTTTTCTGCCCACAACAATCATTCTGTGGTGAAACAGTGTTAAATCCTTAAGTCCGTATCCCATGGCTGCCACAGGTGCACTACCTCATTACCTATTAAGTCACATATATCATCTGGCTATGTCAATTTCTACAAGCAGGGCAGGCTAAACCATCTAGTGTACTGCTGTCTCCAATTTTTTGGCANTTCAGTTTACACGGAAGTAAATTGTATAGATATGTACTGAGCATTTCATTAAACTTTGCCTAGGCTTTATCTGATTCAAAGAATGGGAAAATAAAATATTAAACTATGATTTTGGAGTCAAACAGGATAATTCTTTTCTTAATATCACAATTTTGTTTTGCTTTCCAAATAGAAAAAATGCCCATGATACAAAAGAGTTAATTTGTGTACACATAGCTCCACTTTTTGACCAGAAATAATCAATGAATTGGTTCCATTCTAATACCCTTCTGAAAGTACACATTCTTTTGAAATCTGTAAAATTCACTGATTTGTCATTTTTAATTTTATTTAAAATCAAAGCAGTTGAGGGCTAGTATTGCACAATCTTACTACTGAAGTGAATGGCCTTGTGCCATACTATGCTATGCTTAGTGAGGAATGTTTCATTAGATATATCCTATCCAATAAGTTGTGTTTTTGTCTCTAACTTTATTTTCTTCTTAGTGTGCTTATTTGATAGTTAAATGTGAAAGCGTGTGGTTCCCCACATCAAAAATGAATTAATAGATATAAGTTGTCATTATTAATGATGATAATTTAAAAAATGAAGTATCAAAGTTTGAATTATTAAAATTAAAACTTAAAAGAAAAAGATTTACTAATATTTCAAAGTGAATTTAAAATAAGAAGATAGCAAATTCTATAAAACTATGTAATTTATCACTTCTTAGTGATTAATTAGAAAATATAATCTTTTACACTTATACAATCTATATTTAATAGTTATCAAAATCAGGGGATTCTTTTAGGGGTCAAAATTGTGGTGGAGCTTTGTTTTTCCCTCGAAATCGGAAGCGGGTGTTTTCCCTTAAAGGAGTCGGGAGCACGACTTTTCTGTGAGTGGGGGGGGGCTTCTTTTTTTCCGCTTTTAGGGGTCATAATCGGGTGAACTTCTCCTTTATGATATTCGTGGAGTGGAGTTTTTCCCATTTTATGGGTCTTTTATAGTCAAACTTCGGGGGTTCCCGTTGAGGAGTAACATTCAAGTGTGAACTTTGTTTTTCCCTTTTATGAAATCTCTATAAAATATTTGTTTTCCTGTGTTTTTATATTGTCAATCTGTAGCGTATCCATAATATATATATATATATATATGTTTGTGTGTTGCATGACAAAAGTATTTACTAGGAAAATACTTTTCTTTATTTTGTAATATACAAAATTTGGAACAAAGGCCGTTTTGGGGGGTGGAGTAGGGATGAGGCTGGTCATCGCTTAACCCTTTCACCATAAGAATTCGTTCTTCTCCAAAATCACTGCCTTTCTCTTCTCAACTGAAAACACTCTTGTTAAACCTGGAAGCCCCTGTTATGAGATTGCACCAGTATTATTTCTCGAGCACTTCTCTGACTAAGAATTTCTAGTCCAGCTCATTCCCTACTGTGACTAACCTCTCATTTCTCATACTTGTCTCTTGTTCCTTAGTCACCTAGGGCTCAGCCCGTGTGTTACTACACACGTAAATTCTCTTAATTCTGGTTCACCTTCCTTCACGTAAGCTCGACTTTTCAGACCAATCCTGATCGTTCTCTAAATGCATGCCTCTCTCATCTATATTTTTGGCCTTTCCTTTATCCGACATGTCTCTGTGTATTATCTTCAATATTAAACAATTCTCATTTGTAAATCTACAAGTGTACAGTTTTGTTCTCTTTTTGTTGGTATGACTGGTGTCTTCCACAATGGAAGTATTTCCCTGCCAAACAAACATGGCGGCCCAAGCCTTCTTCCTCAACAGTTCCATGACCTGCCAGCCAATCAGCGTGCTCCATTTGTGTCACGTGATTCTCCATGTGCAATAATGCTTTACTAAACCTGGTGGAATTAATATGTTTTCTACAAAAAGTGTTTTAAAATGTGGCTAAGGGAAAGCTTGGATCCTAGATCATGATCATTTAAACATTAAATAGACACAATACAAAGTACAAAGTGTTTGTCTATTCCTAAACTTTTCTCACTGAAATATTTTATTCCAAGTTTGGATTTATTAATATTAATACGTAAATAAAATTAGTCTATAAAATTTAAACAAGTATTTTTCATACATTTAGTTGAAATTTACTCAGGTTAAAATCCAATGCTGTGTGCTGGAATCTCAAAAACTTTAGATGTCATTAATGAAATACAATACATGTTATTCTTTACAGTATTTTATTAAAACGCTTTAAAATTTCATTTTTTTCACTAAATAATAAATAATATTTCAAAGAATAATGAAAAAGGTCTGGTTAGTCACTCAACAGGTACCGTCACATGACAAACGTCTTTTTTGATGATCAATGGGAAAAAGGGAGGTTAGTGAATGAGTTACTTATCTCGCCTTTGTTGGCCTGTGATGATTTAAAAAGTCAGAATTTTCAAAAAGAAGCGTGGACATTGCCGTACACAAAAAGCGACCAACTTTGCATGAATTTACCTTGATGCCACCCGTTAAACTTATTTTGGGGGTAATTTTCAATCAAAAAACTTTTTTCTAAAAATAATAAGGAGTAAATGTTTAAATTTTCAGCTCTCTATCTCCATTGGTGTGGCCTTTAAGCACGACACATACAGGCCAACTTAAAAACTGAAGAAACATGTTGAAATTGACAGTTTTGGTTAACAGTTTCTAATTCTATCTCGATGCAACTCCAAGAACTTTATTACACAGAATATTTCAATATTATCAACCGTATTAAAATAATTATCATCAAATAAATTGTTTACATGAAGTTAAGCCAAGAAAAATCCTTGTGAATGAGCAAAATTATGTTTACTTGTCAAATAAAAATAAATTTGGGATTTATTGTATAAATTATGCATTTGTATAATTCAGGTTTTTTAGATTGTGTATATCTTGCAAAAACGACTTTGTTCATCAAATTACAATGGTAAAGTTTAAGAGTATTTTAAATTTAATGATAATTTTGAAATATTCTCTTTGATAATGAATGTAATGTGTTTAGGAAACAAGTAATGCATAGTTTTTGGCTTGAAGTGTTTTCAATTGCATATTGTAAAACATACAATTCCAATGGGAATGTAAATAACTAAAAAAACGTTTACAACTATATGTGTGTATGGCTATATTTATCTCTGTGTGAAATGTGATATTTTAGTTTATCAATATCAAAATAAAATTCATATTTATATTTTATAAATCTCATTGTATTTGATTTTTATATATGTGTGTTCCCGAGTCGATAATACTGATAATGAAATTTAAATACCTTTAATCAATAATAAAATACCCTAAATAATTGCATTGTTATTGTATTTGTATGTAATCTACTCTTCTAAATAAATGACACAAATCCTTTCCAATCATCAAGTTCTACAGATCATGGGAATAAACATAAACTAAAAAGCAACCAACTTCTCCAAAATGTCTTGTTTTTTAATGAACAATGTTATTTTCTTTGTTCTCTGTCCATAACCATGGACTCTTCCACTTGGAGTTAACAAGTTTGCTGATCAAACTATCTCCTATTCACCAATTTAAACAATGAACTCTTCCACGGACATAAGTTCTTTAGTTTGTTTTTTTAAAGAACTCATCGACCAGATTTCAAATAGAGGCACCACCCCCTTGTCGAAAGTTTGCTTTTTAGCACTTTTTTGAAAAAAACGAAAATAGCATTCAGTTTTTGTTTCGTAGCGAGCCCTTATAGAGGCAATGACGCACAACCTCTTCCTTTCGCTTCTACACCCACAGTCTCCTGTAACTACCACAACCACGACATCCAATGACTCAGCCTGACATACTATCCTAGCCATTTTGGATGTCTGGGGATGATCAAAGATTGTTCCATTATAAATTAATGGTAATTGCTTCTTCACTTTACACCATTTGGGTTTATGAAATGCTTTTATGATCCCTGAATTTGTTTTCACGGGGATTAACTAGTATTGGATATTGATTACTTTTCTTTTGAAAGTGTTTGATGGACAAGATTTTTGAAAAAATTATTAATTGCCTTTTAAATTTGTCACGCATTATATTATACATATATACATCTCTATTTCTTTATTTTCTGAGAGAAATGGCATTTGATTGATAAGACACAAGTCTCATTATGACCTTTGGCCTCTATTGACGATGTAATGCCCCAAACTGTAAAGAAATTACTTTCATGGTATTTTAACTCTGCAAA
>VCCN01003889.1:134617-145460 GCA_006491835.1 Architeuthis dux
GACATGAAAGATCGGGTATCGTCTATTTTAGCATTCGAAATAAATTTCTGATCAAAAACTCTTAATTACCACTCTTAAATTTGTTTTACCCGTCCTCATATTATAATCATACGTTTTTTTTCCATAAATAAAAATAATGCTGTTCAAACGCCCCCCCCCTCAATATTCAATTCAAAATAAAACTTGCGTATCATTTTTTTTTTCTACACAAACACAACTTATGACAAATAAGACTTAGAATTGGTAAAACAAAATAAATAAATGAAATAAAAAAGGTATTTTATTGGATATAAATTGGATAAAATAAATCGTCTGAATGGCATTATTCGATTGTACTTACTTCAAAGACTGGCTTTAAAAATGGTTAAAATTGATTAGATTTTCCATTTGACTGTATCATTTTTTCTTTTTTACCATAACAATATAAACATATCTGAATGAAATCTTAAAAAAGATCTCAGACACCAAATGTTTGATTATGAATTTTTGAACTAAAAAATAATCTCAAAAATAATAGCAGACAGCTGAAGAGTCATAATAAAAAGCAGTGAAAACAGAAGAGAAACTCAAAAGCACAGAGGGACTCTATAGGTTGACTTTACTATAGTGTTGCCAAGTATGGTTATTTATAGCTAAAACTGTCTTTAAAATTGGCTAAATTTGCCTGTTTCCAGCTTATTTTGTAGTTAAAAATGTCATATATATACTCATTGAAAGTCTACTTATCAAATAAAATTATTATTAAAAAATGTACAGGAAGATTTTTAAGAAACTTACTAATCATTTTTTAAATGGCCAGATTTTCAGCTATCGTAGATTTTTTATTGGCTAAATTGGAAAAAATCAGCCAGATCTAACTGAAAAATGGCTAATTTGGCAACCCTGCTTTACTAACCTAATGCTGTCAGGGCCGGATTTAGAACTTGGGGGCCCCGGGGGTCTTCAGGTTCTGGGGGATTAATGCTGTAATTCTTTAGCACTAAATCTATTGCACCTGAGTCAATGCAACATTGCTTGTATCCTCTGAAACTACGCCATTTGAAAAGCAGCTTTTGTCTATACACAGTGGGTGAAATCCAAGATAACATTTTGCTACAGATCTTTATTCTTCCAGAGGATATGGCAGTTTTAAATAAACTGCTTCATCAGAATGAAGTGTGGAATATCTAGATGTACCATGATGTCCAGCAAGATATCAAGGTATCCTTTACATACAGGATATTCTGCAGTTACTGGCAAATACTCTTGAGCACATTTCCCATTTGTACAGTTGGATGCCATCTTATTGAAAGATGTCCAGGAGCCGAGTAAAGGTAAATCTTTGCCATTCAATTAAAAAGCAGAGATCCTGCATTAGACCATTCTACATCTTTTCTGAAACATGCATCGAATTCCTCACATGAATTCTCATTGTCGCTTTAATTTTCCATAGGAGGAGGTCCAACACATTTCCCAATATAGTACAGTGCTACCTCTGCTGGCTCACTGTCACTGCTGTTGCAGATATCAAGTTGTCGTATCTTTGTGACCCGATTTGAGAAATAGACTCCTTCTCTTCTTTAGTTGGTAGTTGAAACAATGTCAACTCTCTTATCCATTTTTGACAAAAGCAGGTGCCTTGAAGAGACCATTCCATGTTCTGCATTCTTATGTTTTGATAAGAAATGGCATGGTTGCATTTGTGCAGCATATTTGCAACTTCCTTGCTGCTGGTCATTCTATGAATGACAATCCACATAACTGCTTGCTTTGGACTAGGTGACACCATTTAATCAAGTGTGAATGACTGATTCAGCAGAAAAAAAATTTAAAAATAGAAATTCTACTATATTTTGTCAAACTATACATCATTTGAGAGGTCTTACTTTGCTCTATCTAAATATGTATTTGTATCTGATTGTGACCCATATGTCCAAATGTAAAATAATACAGGCAGGAATAATTTTGCATGCAAACAGTGTTAGATGAAGATGTTAGATGTAGTAAACCTTCCAATATGTTGGTCTCGGCAGTCGTCAAGTAATCTTGACCAAAGGCAGACCTGGTTTTGGCTGCCCTGCCGAACATGGGGAGTTAGACAGAGAGCGAGAGAGGTGGTTAGACGTTAAAGTGAGAGAAGCAGCTAGCCAACGACCCATTACAGCTGTTCGCATAAATTACATTGATAGTTATTGAGAGTATTTTTTTTATTCAAGGAAAATTAGCGCTTTGTTGAAGTGTTGGTATTTGAACCTTCGTTGCATCCGAGAAGCGATTCTAGAAATAAATGAATCAATTTTAGCAGATAATAGCTGTTGTTTTTTTTCTCTCAAGATGGTGGAAGCTCTGTGTAATTCATGTTTTCCCCCTCAGGTTCCACCCGGAAGATATGGTATATTCCCCATATTTTATATGTATCTCTCCCCTCTCTCCCTCGTGTTCAGTGGCATTTTTGGGCCATGATCCTGCCCGGTCACTGATTTCAATACATCTTTCCTGGGATTGATTGTCTAAAGGCCGCTGCAACTAAGATATGTGCATCCATTATGCTACACGAAGATACCAACATCTTAATGAAAAGTTAGGCCCTTTTGATGACATCATCAATCATGTGACATTCATTAATTTCTCGAAATGTTGTCTGGTCTTAAATTGATCCTCATGGCCTAGAGTCACAATTTCAGTTTTAAAAAATTAGGTTAGCCAGTTGCTTAGATGGTTGGTCTTTTGACCCTGTCTAACATACATAGTAAGGTTAAATGAGTTATATATCTGAAGTAAATACATATATACATGTAAATACATGCCAGCTAAAAAGTAGAATTTTAGGTAAGACAAATTACAAAAAACATAGTTATGCTGCTATGTAATCTTTAGTTTCCATAGATTACAATGGCTTACTGAACAATTTACACAACAAAATTAAACTCTGAACATGTCAATGCAAATGTTTATCTAAGCTAAGTACAGTAAGTTTTACCAATTTACAGCTATATGCATTACAATAGAATATCTACGAAAAGTCTTTCTACTCTTGGCATCTGAAAAGTCTTTAATAAACTCCTCAAACAGTACCATCTTTAGAACACTGAACTCTACATCCAGTAGGCACAGATTACTTGTATTTCATGGGTCATCGTGGTTCTCAGATAATTCTTTATCAGTGCCAATTTACTGAATGATCTCTCTCCTGAACAACTAGTGACCACCATGCTCAAATATATTCTAAGAGCTACATTAACACCTGGAAAGGTGTCAACAAGCCCTTCATCATGGAGTAAAACCACCTCTTGAGGAAAGGACAACTTCCTCTGAGACTGATGTTTGATTCACATCATAATGATTGTTTCTCTTTCTTGGCCTGCCTGTAGTTGCTTTGTAGTCTGAGTTGCCACAGAAGTTCCTGGCATCCAGTTCAAACTCTTCATACCTATCATGAAATGATTCCAGAAACTTTTCCAGTGAATCAATTAGATCCACCACTTTCTTGAGGTCATCTTCAACCGCTTGAAAAGTTTTATTTGTGTTGTTGAAACGTGCAAGAATTATTATGATATACTGCCACGGGAGGTCATTTCCGGGCTAACACCTGGGCGGAAGTGGAAGTGACCCCAGTGACCTCAGAGAGACGGACAGAGCAGACACAAGCAGATGGAGGGGGGCATTTCGGCTCCTATTATCTCTAGCCTTCTCTTCATTCTCCGGCTGACAAAATGTATTTTAATGAAATAAAAATATGTGCTCATATTTTTATAAACAAGTTTTGAGTCTTCCTTTTTCTCAAATTCACAATTTTCCTCCCAAATGAGCCACCCAACGACGAGATGTCTCATGTCGACAGAACATGTAAAAGAGGCTATAAAACATATATCGATTTGGTGCTTTGGTGACCTCATATGCAGACAAGACGTATTTTGAAAGAACCTGGGGGACGAAAGAAAAACAAAAAAACCACCAGACGATTCCAATGCCAACAGAACCAACCACTAGACCGCCAATCACATTCAAAAAGAATATGCCACGGACACAAAAAAGAATCACCAGATGATCCACGTTCCAGGGTACGAATGATACAAAGAAACACAGAAAAATTGAAGAATCAATTTGAAAAAATAGCACAATTAAGATATGTTTTGGAGACTATTTTTGTTTTATGCCCGTTGATTGATATAACAAAAATAATGAATGAGAAACAATTGAATTTGATGTATAAAAAGGGGAACGAAAAGAAAAAGATCTTTAAAAAATAATGAAAAAAGAAGAAAGAAAATTCGAAAGACATAACTGCTTACACAATTTGAAACAATCATAATAGATATATACACGAAACTCACACACAAAGAAAGAGGGGAACAAAAAAAGAAAGAAACAACTAGACGATTGAGAGGAAATGGAAGAGAAAAAGGAGACATTTTAATGAAATAAAGTTCACATCCAGAATATTGTTGAATTTTGAGTTGTCAAACAATGATCAGCAGACAAAGTATGACTGTTGCTTTCTCTTTTAGATCGCATCTATCTCAAGTTTTTACACTGCACGTCAAAAAGGTGATGTGGCCCTGGAAATACTGAGTTTGACTTTTGATTTCCATTTTTCCACATTTCTCTGCACCTGGAAAGAGTCATTTGTAGGAGCGTCGACGGATATCGGTTTGAAGTGATCAATTCCTTATCGTTGGGACCGAATAAATGAAAAAGGTGTGGTGTGAAGTCTCTGCACCCACATTCAGTCAACGGGCAGGTTTTAAGTCCAGGAAATTGGGCAGGTTAGGTCTCAGAAATTAAGTGTGAGATGGATTCATGTGGATGTGTTTTGTTCATTTTCCATTGTATTATTATGTTGAAGAGGAATGCCTCTGTTATGTTTTTCAATGAGACCTTGCAACTTTCGGAATTGTGTCTTTTTTTATGACAGTTGTAATTGTGATTTATTGCAATTGGTAATAGCAAATTTACAGATATATTTAAGTTGTGGAAGAAAGAATGGTTTAAAAATAAGTTTAGGATAAAAGAAAGGGATATAAGAAAGAAAAAAAGGATAGGAGGTCATTTCCGGGCTAACAGCTGGGCGGAAATGGAAGATGCATATGCGTGGGTGTTGAAAACAGGATGTTGACTAAACTTGCAGGTGTTTCAGTGTAGGAATTCAAACCCCATAAAAGAAGACACAGGCCGCCTGGACAGAGCAAAGACAAGCAGCAGTTGGGCCTGGGGGGAAGGGCACAAGACCGCTGTCCTCTATTGGGAACAGCCAACAAAATGTATTCTTATGAAATAAAAATGTGCTCATATTTTTATAAACAAGTTTTGAGTCTTCCTTTTTCTCAAGTGCATGATTTTCCACCCGCAAATGAGCAACCCAACGACGAACATGTAAAAAGGGCTATACAACAGAATTAAGTTCCATATCTTGGGCATCAGAGCAGTTTCAAGACGGTCCATTTTGTCTGCCAATGTCTGAGCTTCATGTCTTGCTTCAGCTGTTTAATTCAAGACTCAATAGCTCTGAGGGCATTTTGAATGCTGTTGTATCCATTTATGTGGGCTTCAGTAGCATCAGCATCAGAGATTTTTCTTATAAAACCCCCAAAAGTGAAATTTAATCTTTTAAAGTTTATTTAAAATTTTCTTATCTCTTTTCTAATGTTGATATTGCGTGAAGGAAAACAAACCAGACAAAATAAGTAACGTTCACTTAATTTCTTTGTTTTAAATATGAATTTGCAGAAAGATTTTCATGAAATTTTTAATAATATTTTATCTTTTATCATTATCGAAAAATGAATTTTCTCTTTTTAATAATATTTTATCTTTTGTTTCTACTATGTGCACCTGCCAAGGCGCTAAAATATTCAAAATTCCAATGCCTGGGCATTGAAAGATGCTAAATTCAAACGTGTTCAGACATTTTAATTTGGTATTTACAGTGCCCGAACACACTTTGACAGCTTTAAATGTTCAAATAAAACACATGTGATTGAATGTTTGTTAAAATTTAGCCTCCTTAAGTGCCCGGACTTGGAATGAAGAATTTTCCAGTGCCCTTATTTTTCACTTATCTTTTTAAAATTTGTTTGATGTTTGACTTAAGTATTGAGCTTCCAGAAAAAGGGCGCTTCCTACAAATGCATTATTATTACTATTTTTCTTCTTATTATTAACTCAACTAAATAAATCTATTTCTAATCTCTCTCTTCTCATGTACACAGCAACTCATGGAAAAACTGAACATCTGATCTAAATTTAAGTAAATAAATCCATTTCTAATGAATCTGTTAGACTTGTTAAATGTGAACAGATGTAAAGAAGAAAAGTTATTCTTACGTTTCATTCTTTTGCTTTTCAAGATCAGAAATGGTTTCTTACAATTATACTTGTTTTGTTGCTTGAATATTAAAATCTAAACAATTTTTCTTATTATTTTTTATGCATTATAAAGTGTCTTGTTCCTTGTTATTATAATTTTGTATTGCAAATAATGCATGAGTTTAGTATTTTCTTTAATAATACTTCTTCTATCTTCACAGATATTGGAATGAAAAATTGATGGCTGTAATCATCGATTTGAGAATGAAAGAAATATATTTGCATACACATTGGATAGAAATGCTACTCTTGTGCAGTGTGTGAATCATCATTTTCATTGGCTTCAATTTTGAGAATATATTTGTCAAGAGAGAGAAAAGCAACTCATGTTAAGTGTGTAGATCAATATTTGCAGACAGTACAAATCGAAATTATTACTAGCAAACAACCAAACAATATTATAGATCAGCATTTTCATTGACTTTACATTTGGAAGTACACTTGCAGACACACACTGGTGAAAAATCTGTTTTGAGCAAAGTGGATCAGTCTTTTTAGATTTAAAAATTTAGGGGAAAAAAGCATGCAAACACACATTGGAGAGAAACCCTACTCTTGTCAAATGTGTGGATCAAGATTTTCATATAAGTCAATTTTAAAATCGCACATGCGAACACACACTGGAGAGAAACCCTTCTCTTGTCAAGTGTGTGGGTCAGCATTTTCACAGAGTTCATATTTGAAGAGACACATGCGGATTCACACAGGAGAGAAACCTTTTTCCTGTCAAGTGTGTGGATCTGCATTTTCAGACAGTTCCTCCTTGAAGAGACACATGCGAACACACACTGGAGATAAACCATTCTCTTGCCAAGTGTGTGGATCAACATTTTCACGGAGTACACACTTGACACAACACATGCGAACACACACTGGAGAGAAACCTTATTCTTGCCAAGTGTGTGGATCAGCATTTTCAGACAGTTCAGCTTTGAAGCCACACATGCGAACACACACTGGAGACAGACCTTTTTCCTGTCAAGTGTGTGGGTCAGCATTTTCAGACCGTTCCACCTTGAAGAGACACATGCGAACACACACTGGAGAGACACCCTACTCTTGTCAATTGTGTGGATCAGCCTTTTCAAGGAATTTGGCTTTGAAGCTACACATGCGAACACACACTGGTGAGAAACCCTAGTCTTATCAAGTGTATGAATAAGCGTGTTCACAGGTTTTAAATGCGACAGGAAATAACTGTATTTTAAATTATGTCTGTTTTCCATTTCAATTATATTAATCTCTAGTAAGCAAATAGTCTGGGGGCCAGCAGGACCTACCGTGCACCTCCCCCAGGATCCTATGAGTAGGGTACCAAAAGCTTCCTTAGGATGTTTCCAAAAAAATGGTTGGGATCAACTACTTCATTTGCATATAACAAAATGGCCACCAGCACACACAAAAAATCCAGAATTTCACATCTCCCAATTGACATAATGAGTACTTTAAAATCATGGTTTTCAGACACGAGGAATTAAAAATACACTTTATAGGTATTTTAAGTATACTTTATAGGCCAAAGTCTATGGATTCTAGATTTAATTCATGATGGAGGTATATAGATATATCATTAGAGAATTTCATCAGCTTTCCAACAGTATATTTTCAATTTGTATCTGTTGAACTAAAAACATGAAGCTATGTATATAGCATTTTTCAAGGAATGCTATATACCTAGCTTCAGTTTTCTGACAAGATACCCTGTTGGAAAGCTGATGAAATTCTCTTTCTAATGATATATATATGTCTACTTGAATATTACCCGTCATATGATGGTTTTTTTAATACTGGGAATGTGTATATATCTCCATCAAGAATTAATTCCACAATCTAAAATCTTTGTAATTTCCTTGAAAAATGCTAAATACCTATCTTCACATTTTTAGGTATACCATGTTATGTTCAACAGATATAAATTGCCAATATATACTTTTTGGAAGCTAATGCAATTCTCTTTCTTGATATATATATATGTATATACCTCCATACCTGGTTGCACATTCGCATATTTCCTGGTCATGCATGTGTATGTATGAACTAACAAATGCATACATATATATGCATATTGTTACTGGTGATCGGGGAAACATGGCAGGTAACGTGAATAGTATATAGCATTTTTTGTGGAACCATATGGCACAACATGAATACATGTTGCTAAGAAACCATATTCTAGTGACATATGTGAATATTCCTTTTTGGTGCATCATATGTACACATGTATGCACTGATAAGAAACCATGTTTTTTCAGTATATTGATCTTTATTTTTACAAACACATAGTAGAGAAAAACCTTATTCTCAAAAGTGTGGATCTTATTTTTCCGAAACTTTTTTCAGTTTGCTCTAGCAGTTGGAATGTATGTCAACCCCAAAGTGTTGTAATAATAGTGAGAATTGGTGTTTGCAGAGAAGATGCCATCTCAGTTCAAGGATTGTGTCTCCTTGGTAAGGATGGAGTGCATATAAACCTAGCTAATATAGATAGCAGATCTTCTGTCACTGTCAAGTGGATGTTCAGCCAGGTTGCTTTGCCTAGTCTAGAAAAATGCCAAGTGTTGGCTGCTCCTTGAAATATATGTCCCAGGAGTCTGAAATTATTAAAAATGCTTTGAATATGTTCGGGCTGTACACTTTTAGATAATTCAACTTTTAAAACCATCAGAACTCACATTGTCAAAAAAACATTCTTCTCCTGTTTTTACCCAATGAAATAACATAAGGACATATGAATGAATGAGATGGGTTTTCCGTGTCTTTATTCTTTAAATGTCGGCGGGGCCTAAATGTCGAAAATCCGTAGTCTGCGCAATGGAGTTTTAAGGTGAAGTGCAACATGTGTGCGGTCGACCCCAACCTTTGAACCTTAGGTTTGCATGCTATGGTCCACCGTAGTGGCACAGATAGCAGCAGTGTCCTAAGGTCGTAGGTTTGACAGAAGTTTCCTTCTGAACACTACGGCCGCCTCGGCAGATATATTGTATATCTGTGAATGGCTTGGCTTCGCGAATGAGGATGGTTTTCCACAGTATTAGGACCATAGACAGCAGGACCAATGTGCGGAGTAAACCTCCAGCCTGAACAGTGTAGTTTTAAGGTGAAATGCGACTTGCCCAGGGTTGACCCCACCCTTTAAACTGAGGGTTACATCCTATAGTCCACCTTCTCCTGACAGATGCCCGAGCTAGCTATGGGGTCTGCCACCCCATTTGAGGTAAAGTTCTGACAGTAAGGCTGAACTGTGGTTAGACCAGGTCAAAAAGAAAAAAATCTGCCTCTCGTTTTCAAGTGTTAACTTATAAGAGTCTTTGGGGGTGGGGTGCATAGCGATCTAATTGGGCTCCCATGCTGAAATATAAATATTTCTTTTTGGGGATTTATAAGAGAGGAATAAAATATTTTGCAATTTTACAAACAAAAGGAATACAATCTGGATTTAGAGATTGTTATATGTTAAATTAGTTTTTCATCACAGATTCAATTTTAAAAATTCTGGCATCTCCAAAATTGGATCTTCATTTCAGGATGAGAGAATAGTCAAAATTTCTTGACAACGACTAATACTTTCTTTTTCTGGTATAGATTTAAGGATTTAACTCAACTCATTCTATGAATGGATTTAGACAATATCTTATTAAATCCACTGCTACAGCAATTACATGGAAATGTGTAGATATGTATTGAGCATTTCATTAAACTTTTCCTACTTTTTAGCTGATTCAAAGAATGGGAAAATAACAAAATATTAAACTAAAATTTTGGAGTCAAACATGATAATTCTTTTCTTAAAATCACAGATTTTTTTGTTGCTTTCCAAACAGAAAAAATACCCATGATACAAGAGAGGTAATTTGTGTACACATAGCTCCACTTTTTAGCCAGAAATAAGTCAATGAATTGGTTCCATTCTAACACCCTCCTCAAAGTATACATTTTTTTGAAGTCTGTAAAATTATTTGAGTTGCCATTTTGAATTTTGTTTACTCTACAAAATAAGCCCTGTTGAATAAAATCAAAGCAGTTGAGGAAAGCAGATAACTCTGGCCATGGAGTAAAGGGTAGCTAGCTAGTATCACACAACCTGACTACTGAAGTGAATTCAATCTTTACTGAATACTCTACATTTGTGGCCTTGTCCCATACTATGCTAAGCTTAGTGAGGAATGATTCATTACATATATCCTATCCAATAAGTTGTGTTTTTGTCTCTAACTTTATTTTGTTCTCATTGTGCTTATTTGATTGTTATATCTAATACTATGGGGGGGATCAACAAACATAATAAGGAGTAAATGTTTAAATGGTCAGTTCTCTATCTCCATTGGTGCGGCCTCTAAGCGCGACACATGCAGACTGACTTAAAAACTGAAGAAACATATGTTGAAGTTGACAGTTTTGGTTAACGGTTTCTAATCCTATCCCGATGTAACTCCAAGAACTTTACACGGAATATTTTAATATTATTAATCGTTTTAAAATAATTATCATCAAATAAATT
>VCCN01003892.1:17142-31862 GCA_006491835.1 Architeuthis dux
ATGTCTAAGCTGGTCTTGTGTAAAAATCTACACTTGACTTCACCAAGAAATCATTAACTTCTGATATTCCTCATGTATAGGCCAATCCTAATTTGTGTGTATAATAGAATGAATTCAGATAATAAAGCATAAAATTTTATGGCATATAAAACATATTCCAGGAAATTCTCCTAAAGAATCTCCCCAATGTCCTATAAACTGAGGCTCTAAGAACCCAAAACACTGAAAACCAAAAGCAAAATCCAGGTCAGGATAGAATATTGATATTTAATAAATGTTATGAGGCCTCCATTTCTCCTGGGTGCAAAAAGTAGGCTTCTGCTGATGAGTCTCATTGAAAACCATTTGGGCATTAGAGATATATGTTGTGCTCTGTTTGGTCAGTTGTACTGATGAAGTTAGACCAATCAAGGAATGACATGCAACAATCAGTAATCAGAGCTCATTAGCAGCAACCAAAATATTGGGAGTTGAAGTCTGGTAGCTTTTGAACTAGCATATAAATAGAGATTCTTTTGCTTGTAGACTTTAAAATGGGCTTTTCTTGAGTGATGCTAAACTCAGTTTTGTATATACAGGAAAGCCTGATAGCGCACGCAAGATAAAAATATAAAGAGTGTGCGGTAGGGGGAATGTGTGTAATAGCCAGGCACATTTTCTTATTAACATTTAGCAGAAAACTGAGATGCCAATCTTTATATGTATAACAGAAATAATTTTATGCTTTATTAAATTTCATCTTAATGTTGGCACAAACTTTAATGTTAAAGATTTTCAATGAATTAAACACATGAGCAAATGAAATCTTTATTTTGCTGTCCAGTACATTAACTAAAGTTATGTAAATAGTAACCAAGTCAGTTGGTTGCTTGCTCCCGGCATGTAATGTTGTCAGTCCACCATCATAACTCAGCCAGAGCCTGCTTATATCAGAATCCAAATCTTATCCAAAGTACCTTCTCCCCAGCAGGAAACAGTCTACCAGTCCATGTCTGTCCACCTGCTACCTGGGAAAGTCTTTAATTCTTTCACATGAAGGTAGCCGGACCAGAAAGCAGTGAAGAGGGGTATGGATGCCTAAGACAGGAATCACCAATTGAACTTTCAACCCTTTTCCCCTTCCTGTTTAATTGCATGACGATGGGAACACGACCCAGGGATCAGGACAAACAGTGTTGCCTAATAATGAAGTGAATTAAGAATACTAACTTGCAAAGTAAAGCATGGACTGCATGTCGTACAAAGTACCTGCATACAGTAGCCAGTATCAGAACAAATTATTTTGTGAGAACTACTAATCGCGTATGCTAGTATGGCATGCGGTACCAGACTTTCCTGTAAATGGATATAAAGTCTTGTTCATTGTTCTTTAAGAATTAGTTTGTTTTGGGTTTTTTTTTAGTCTACACACTGTGGTATTTGTTGGCAAATGCCTTCTCTTCAGTTGTGTTTTCTTAACCTTGGCCATATCAGACGCAAACGTCAAATATGTTTGGATAGTGTAAGTAGAAGGACTTCACAACACTAAACATAGCTTATTATGGCACAAGGCCACAAATATGGAGCACCAGGTGAGCATCAAACTCTATTCAATAGTTATAATCCATGGTAAAGTAGACAATTAGAATAGCATATTATTGTAATACAACATTTCCCTTTTTTTTAACAGATAAATATTATTCATGTGTGTAGCTAAGAGTTGTTCTTAACCCTTTCTATCATACATAAAGTATCCAGAATTATTTAAGAGAAAGGATTTAATATTCCACCAGGATAACGCTAGATCACACAAGTTTCTTTGTTGACCAGGCAGAAATTGTTACAGCTTGGATGGGAAGTTTTCACTCATCCACCAGATAGCACACCTGCGGATTACCATGTATTCTAGTCTTTATAGAATTCTCTCTAGAAAGACTGAAAAAGTGAGCTAGAGCAATTCTTTACTGAGAAAGATAAAAAGTTCTGGGAGGATGGAATTATGAAGTTGACTGAAAGAGGGATGGAGATAGTGGAACAAAATAGTAAATATGTTGTTCAATAAAGTTAATAACAAAAGATTTTTTAAATTGTCTTTCATTTATAAATGAACTTTTTTCCCAATGCAATACACAAGTCTATATTGATCAAAGAGAAGATTAAATAAATGAAAAGAATTGTACCATGATGTCTAATTGCCTATTATATGTATGCTCTGTGGAGGTTAACAATGGGTGTGACAACTTTTAACAGTTATTACTAATCATCTATTAATATGTGAAAGCAAAAAAAGAAAATTTTGAAAAGCTATTGAGATAATAATTCGAAAAAGAAATGAAAGATGGTACAAATACTGAGCATAAATGATGATTGAATGGTGGATCAGAATTGTGATATTGAAATGGATTTTGACTCGGTTGATCTAGTAAACCCTTACTCTAACAATTACTCCGATGGAAGATAACAGTATATTTCACAACATCTTACTAAATAAATATTTATTTTAATGAAAGGTAAAATTGGAAAAGTACAGGTATACAAGTGATATTCTCTCAACTGATATTTCAGCACCTCTTTGTGGCAAAGTTATAAGAAAGGACCTGAAATTCCTATGACTAACAGACTAATTTATGCAGAGGACACAGATGTCATTTGTCACCTGTTATTTGCGTGTGATTTTTAGCTAACATTTGACTCTTGCAATATCTTCTGAAAGAGGTAGTGTTGAACATATTAAACATAAACAATGATCCTTCTGGTAAAGGCTGGACAGTTTAACAAAAAGCTGAATCATGATCTCTCTGTTATGACATGTATGACATTGATTTATCAACTGTTGGGAGGAAAATGGTAAAATTTTACAAAATTTCCCAGAAGAGATGATCATTGGAAAAACTGTGAATTGTGTTAAAAAATACCAAGCACACTTTAGTTTTAATTGATGATGGATAAGGTGTATTATTGGATAGTTTTTTTTACCTTTTGGTCCTATGAATGGTATTTTTTTTTCTTTCTCCCTGGGTTTTTCTCTAATTTCTTGTCTTTTATTTTTCTCTATTTTCTCATCACTTTTCTTGTCTATTCTTTTGCTTTTTAATCAAGTACTCTGCAAATGTGGCCCCATTCTGTAATTCAGTGCTTTTTGCCCCAGGGTCCACCTGGAGGGTTGCGGCATAGACACTGAAAAGTTTAGAATGCTACTTGTTCTTGAGTGGAAGGCACCTGGAGATGGTGTGGTCAGAGTGACCTGTTTGTCAAAAATTATATATCAAATTTTCCATAACAGGCACAGCAAATTAACAGCAGGATAACAGTTTTCATTTTTAAATAAAACATTTGCAAACTAACTGCCAATTCAACCCCATACACACTCAGCTTCCAACACACACTGCCTGCTTCTAACATGTGCTCCCTTATATGCATAAAACAAAAATGTCCGACAATGTAGTGCCCTCTATATGCACACAACATACAAGGGGGACAACTCCTATCTCAACAAGGTTAATACTGTTGGTAGGTTGGTAAGTTTTGAGTCAATGTAATTCGCCACTATGAATCCTACACCAGAAAGATGCTTCTCCATTTTTGGCTTACCTGACCATCAGAGAGTGTAACCTGTTCAGTGTTCTTTCACATCCCCTTAATCTGGGAAGTAGATCTCACTGATTCCAACAATGTATTTATCCAGCTATGCATCAACATTGGGATTGCAATTGAATCAGAGACGCACTAGTCTTTTACCACCTGCTATGTTCTACATGTTTCTCATTTTTTTTAAATTTACTTTTTGTCACCCTAAGCAAGGCCTTTCGCCACTTCTCACATCAAAGGGTTAGTAAAAAAGGAGCCACCACAGAATTAAGACCAGCAAACACATGCTAAAACAGCCATTGATGATAAAATTGTAAAAGTTGGAAACATGACATGAAGACTAAAAAAGATTTAAAAAGCAATAAGAGAGTTAAAAAAGACTAACATTAGATAAGGCACTTGTTCACCCTGGATTTAAAACAATCGAGATTGTACACGTTGGGAAAACATTTAGAAGGGAGTTTATTCCACATAGCAGATGTTCTTTGGAAGAAGCTATTTGTGTGGAACTTGATATATCCAAAAAGTATGGATGTGCCTTGCTAGCAGACTGAGTTTTAACTGAAAATTCCCAGACAGGAGGGACTAGAGAATGTAATTCATCTGAACACTTTCCATGGAAGTAACAGTAGAAAAGTGCCAAACTTGCAACATTATGACAATGAGAATGTGGAAAAGATCACCCACTAGTTCACCACGCATTCGTTTCTGTACTCTATTGAGTGTGAAAAGTACCTGATGAGATGAGGTTGCCCGGATATGTGTGTAGTAATCCATTTTTGGATGGATTTGGCTCTTATAGAGGTATAATGGTGCTTTAGGTGTTAGAAACCTTGTGATTGGTAAAAAGATCCTAACATTCTAGCCATGTCCTTGGCAACAAAAGTAATATAAGAGTTATTCAATAATAAATATTCCTATTTCAAATCAGGTGTGAATTTGAGACCAAGACATTTATCCAGACATGGAGACACCTTCAAAATAGTGCCATTCATCGCGATAGATTGAAAGTCATTTTTGCACAGTGATGGTGAAAAGGTATGAGATTGGTTTTGGAAGGATTGAATTTAATGAGCCATTTGATACCCCATTTAACAATCGCAGTGAGTTCAGTGGAAAGTTCTGATGCTAGGTGCAGATGGTTCATGTTTTTAGAAGTAAGACCATAAAGTGTGCTGTCATCCGCACATAAGTCTATAAAGGACCTGATTACATGATCGGATAAAGGAAAAGTGTGGGCCCCAAGATGGATCCTTGGGGCATTAATTTCATGCATTAATTTCATGCATTAATGCATTAATTTCATGAACCACTGAACACTGAAGTTACGCCATAGCTGGTTAGTTTATGAAGCCAATCTTTGTGCCAAACCTTGTGAAATGCCTTGGAGATATCCAAGGCAATAAGCTACCATCCAGTGCACTACTAATCCTATGAGTAATGCTAGTAAATATATCAGCAGCAGACCTGGAAGTCTGAAAACCGTATTGTGCATCACTAAGAAGGTTGAGATTATTCAGGTGGCTAATGACATGTTTGTTCAGGATTGATTCAAATAGCTTGCTCATAATGCACAATAGACTGATTGGCCTGTATTGTGTTGGAGAGGAGTGCTCCCCAAAGTTCTTGAAGACTGGACAAACAGAAGATATCTCCATGAGCTAGGAAAGAGACAACGCTAATATGGCGATATCTCAAATGATAGGTTTTTCAAAACCATGACTGGGATTTGGTCTGGTCTAGTTGCTTTTGGCGAATCAAGATCACAAATAAGTTTGGACAATGAATACTCTGAAATCAGGAATAGAACAATCAGTATGGATGGGGAACTCTGGTGAGGAATGGTTGGAGTCATCTAGTCTGTAGTTTGATGCAAAGTTCTTTGCAAACAGCTTCGCCTTCTCTGAGGAAGAGGAAATGACTTCAGGTCCATTGATTAAAGCAGGGATAGGAGATTTACCACAGTTTAGAACTCTATTGGTTATTTTCCAAAATTTGCAGGAACCCAGCCTCTCTTGATCAACCCTGTCTTGAATAGCCTCAGCACAACTTGCCTTGGCATTCTTTAACACTCTATGACACAGGTTACAGGCATTACAGAAGGTTACCAATGTGGTGTTACTTTTATTTTTGTTATAGATGTGAAAATAGTGATTGTGATGGTCAATAGCAGCAGCACATTCAGGTGTATACAAAGGTTGAGAATTAGGTTTTTGTTGATATGTTTTATGTGGGACATAACTCTCAATTTCTGTTAAGACCCAGTCAGTGATAAGGGCAGCTATTTTTGATGCCCTAAATCTAAAGAAGTAATCCAACAAAGCATCACCCAAGAAAGAAAAAAATCCATCCCAGTCTGCTTTTGAGTACCTGTTCCACAGACAAGTTTTTATAGTTTGTTGTCTTTATGTATCTTTGGTACTGTTTGACCATATCATTTCTTCCCAAAATTACCCAGACATTTTACATGGAAACTGACCTGGCCAGATCCCTACAAATGCCAACAACTGAGTTGGTGTGCATGTGTGTGGGTCAAAGGCAAGGACAACAAACAGTATGTTTAAAACAAAAAACAGCATATACTTATGGAGAACATACGTTTATATAAGCAGTTATATACATAGGAAGGCTTCCCAATGTAACAAAAAAAAGGTTTGAGTCTTACTCAGAGCTTAATCTTTATTTTCCAAGCTGCGCTGTTTACTCCTGCCATAGACTGAGTGTCTGAGTAGTTGCAATGAAAAGCAACTAAAATTAACTCAATCAGGCCAGAGTTTTTTTAAGGGTTACAAAGCAAGGGAGGCAAGGACATATTGGATGGATTTAAGTTTTCTAAGAAACCCTGGGAAGTCATTTATCATTTTTAAGATTATGAGATATGGATTTCTTTTATGGCAAAATTATACAAATATAATAATCATGTGACCTCATTATGTATTCAAAATGGCCACCATATTCAGGCATTTCATTCATGTATGTCACTTATCCCTGAGAGAGAGAGACAGTAAGTATATAGGTTAATCTTTTTAAAAATAAAAATGATATCCTATTTTGTCCTACTGGTTTTGTAACACCCCTTCCCATATGAAATTGATCACGCCAAGCCATGTATTGCTCTATGTAACCTTGTATCACTGTCTGAAGAGTTAGGGTGGGGTAGATGGGTTAGTAAATTCTAGTGTAGTAGAGAGGTAAGCTCTGTAGAGGATTGTTTTTGGCCCAAAATTTAAAGCGCATCTACGTGTGCTCCCGGCTTGAATGAGTTATGATGAAAAAAATACTAGTAAAAAATTAATGGTTGACAATGTTTTGTCTAATAAAAAGTAAATCAAGATAATATTACTACTACTAATACAACTAGTGTATGTAAAAACAATTACAAATATGGCACCAAGTGATCATGGAACTAGATTCAGCATTCTTCATCAGAATTCTTACTCCTTTATTAGGATTAGGAATTCTGATCGCTGAATCGTTAGAGCAGTTGTCTTGCAGGCTTCCCGAGTTATCTTGCAGGCATGTAAAAGGGATGAGAGTTCTAGTCTCATTCAGAGCGTATTCTTTATTTTCTCTGCTCCACTCTGACTTTAACTCTTACATTTCACACTGGCTGTAGAGAAAGCAAAATGTTGTTGGTTGCTGAATACAGGTTGTGGCAAAATTCCTGAAAGATCATGCTTGCTTTTATTTATTATTAATGAATGTCGTGATACTTTTCTTGTCCCCAGCAGAATCATTCTATGGGTAGTAATGTTGTTTGTGACAAAAACTGTCAATATATGAGGATTTTTCGGAAAGTAATGTCAAATGTTTGGAGTCAGAATAAAAAACCTGTTCAAATATAATCATCATTAGAAATTCAATGAGAGAAGCTAATTGTAAATCTCATGCTTTTATTCTTTGTCAAAAGAATCTGGGGTTCTTGAGGAAAAACCATTCAATATTTAAATTAGAGCTCCAGACACAAGCGAATACATATACTTCTTCCAACTTAGTTGGCAGAGGTAAATAAACTCGGAAGATCAAATTAACTGTTAACTCAACTGACTTTGCGTCTAAAGATTTCCATTTAATCAAATTACTGGAACTCTTTCTTAGTAGCAAAACTTTTAACCCATAAGAACCCACTGTGATACCGGTGTCACATACAATTTAATTGATCTTCACAGTCTCTTATATAATATTATAGTTTATCCTTGATTTTAACTCCTGAAGTGTACTGAGGGACATCTAATGAACATCCTGTTGCAGTCACATGACTGTGTGTCAATTTGCTTACCCAGAATCCCACATAATGTTCCTTCAAGTAGAAATGGGTCTGGGTTCTTATGGGTTTAAAGTAAAAAAAAAAATTTTTTAAAGTACAGAGACCAATTCAGCACAATCAGAATTCTTTTATTTACTGTGATGAAGTACATTTTCAAAAGTATTGTTTAATTTATAGAAAAAGATATTATAATATCTCTTTTCTGTCAGTAACAATTGCATTAATTCCTGACCACTGACAATCCCTTTTTCCCTCATTTTCAATGCACAATATACATATAGAGCAGTGGGGTCTCTCTTTCTTTACATTCCTATGTACATACCCAGGCAGACTCACACGCACTCTCGGCAGGCCCATGTAGGACCCCCCCTTTTTTTTTACAACCATCAAAAGGGGAGTAACCAATTACTTTCGAAGCCATACATCCGTATGAGTGGCAGAAAGTAAGGGTTTTATAGTTATAACCTAAAAAAGATTAAAAATTAACCTTTTCTAAAACTGACAAATTTCCTGAGGGAACAAAAGATGGAAAGCACAAAAGATTCCATGCAGAAAATTTTTTTCTATTTTTTAATAAGCGGATCTAGTTTCTTATGTAGCGCCACATATGTAACTAACTAGCATAGTACCTGTAAAAAATGACGGGATTATTTACTCATGGATCAGCACTTTTGCCTGGGATCAGAGTATGTGTATGCTCTGCCTTGGATCAAAGGGTCACTTCCCGGCACTTCTGCCTAGGATTATGGTGGAGTATCTGGGCTCACTGCGTAGGATCAAAGTGTCACTCCCCAGCACTTGTCTAGGATCAAAATGTAGTATTTGTGAGTACTCATTGAAAAGAGTTACACACACCCACACACTCTGATTCATCTAATTTCCTAACACCAGTTTTGGGGGTCGGGATAAACAAACAAAAAAAACAAAGATCCTTTCACACACACGCCTGCTCCTCCTCCCTTGGCCATTTCTCTCTCTCTCTCTCTCTCTCTCTCTCTCTCTCTGTATTTAGTACAGCAAAGAAATATTGACTCTTATGCAGCACACCAATTGTAAAAATGAAATGAATTAGACAAACATTTCATATCTGCTTACTACTGATAATACGTACTCACCACCTCTTTTTCCTCTATCTGTCTCATGTTAAACCTTTTAATAATAGTATTATAGTAAAGACTTAATAAAATATCAATTCATATATGCCATCATTTTTTATGGCATGAGTAAAAAAAAAGATTTGTTTTTTACTCAATGCTGTTGCCATATTGTATTATATTTTTTTTTAAAAGTGATAGATTTTAAAATTGGCTGCATTATTTAGTTTTCGTTGTCTTAAATGAGTTTAACGAACTTGAAAAATAAAGTTTCTTAAAACATCCAATGAGAGGCGACTCATACATGTTGGAATTCCTAGCAGTTAAAGAAAACGGAATAGCCACTTCCTTATATCTCAATGGATTTTCTCTAAATATATTAACACTAACATGCGAGTAGACAAGGAACTTCAAGAACTGTTTCTACAAACTTCTGTAATTTTAGTAACCAATTCGCACCCCTTGAATCCCATAACTGAGAGTGATAAAACTTGCTAAAACAAATTTCATGTAAAAAATTGCAATATAATACATATAATTGGTTCAAATGTAATCCACACCAAAATAGAACCATGATTATTGTTTCATTTTTTCTTTCTACTACCAGAATTTTCTGCAACACTATATCTGTAATTATAGTAGTGAATGAAAGTTTTGATATATTTGCTTAATAAATTCTACCTATGATATCACAGGTTAAATAAACATCCACTTTAAAATATTTTCTGTCTGAGGCTTAGCACCTAGTTTGAATAGCAATCTGTCTGTTAACTGACATGTTTATAGATTTTTATCGCTTCTATTTTCATTCTTACTGATCTAATAATTTCTTCTTTTTGCTTATTGGCATTAAACTGTGACTTCTGGAAAGAAAACATTTGACACTTTTATCAGTCCCTTGGCCCTCAGGCTAGCAAAAGATCCTTGGATTAATGACACGCAGTCCTCTTAAATTTACTCCTTTTTTTTCACGTGTATGCCTGCGTAATCTCTCTCTCTCTCTCTCTCTCTCTCTCTCTCTCTCTCTCTCTCTCTGCTTCATAGCAGTAAGGTTAATTTACAGTCAGAGTGAGACAGACTGAAAGATACAGATTGGTAATTTACATAGTTTCAAATGACATTGCTGGCCAAAAGATAGGTTTACACAAATATTTGACATGGTGTACCTGATATCAGTCTCCACCCATATATCAACATACATACACACTTGCTAAGTTTTCTGGCCATTTGTTAGCACAAAAACCATTCCATTGTGTTCCACATGTCAAACAGACGATGATGGATTCCAGTCCAAGATCTTGGCAGTCTGCTGACAGAAATTCTCGGCTTTGCAAAAAGCTTGCAATTCAAAAAGCAGGTAGAAATATGGAGTTGAAGAATATGTGTGCATTTTTTAACTTATTCAGAAAGTGGAAAAAAATTGAAGGGATGTTACAAAATGTCTTCTCCTCCTCCCTTGGACGTGCTTTGTATGGCAAGTATCATATAATCTATTGACATACATTTTTTGGTCACTAAAATAATTTTTTGTAAACTTCTTTGACAGCACTAAAAGGTTTTTAAAGACCTACCCCTCCTATTTAAAAAAAAAAAATGCTATGGATATAGGTTATTTTTTAGATGACCCATTTTCACTATTATTATATTATTACATCTTGTTGATTTTTATGACAACACTCTGGGTTGATACACTCTTCATTATTACTATTACATTACTAGTTTTACTCTATCTTGTTGCTTTTAATCATGACTCTCTGGGTTAATACTCTTCATAATTATTATTATTTTATTACTAGTTTTATTCCATCTTATTATTGTTACTTTTTATCAAAACACTGGATTTATTAAACTCCTTGACTGCAAGAGCAAACAGTTGAAAATAGAAAATAAGGAAGTTACCTCTGAAGAGACTTGAAGTCCCGCAAATCTAGAGCTGTCTCAGTCAAGAATGCCTACAAATTTATGCTCCACTCAGTGATGCTTCTGTGGCCAAAGTGGTTAAGGTGATGTGTCTGTTTTGCTTTAATTTTTGCAAATAACTTCTTTTTTTGCTTTTGTAGTTTTGCATTCTTTACATGCGGCAGAAATTAAATTTTGGTTAAACTAGCTTTAAAATGTTTATACAGTCTGCTATTTCCAGCTTCTGTTAAATTATATGTGAGTGTGTCTTCATGCAAATACTTATTTGTGAAGATACCTTCGCACTCTTATTTATACTTATCTATAGTGTACGTATGGTCCCACCAAAAACACAAGCTATTTTAACAAGTTATCTTACTACTATTAATGATTTCTACCTACCTATGTACTTATGGTGTACATAAATTTTTAAATATTCACATGAGGAAATTCTCTGTACATGAGGTGCTACCCAAAGGTTTGCTGAATTTAAACAGCATGTGCAAATTGAGTGTAATACTAACTTTTGCCTTACCATTTGTGTTCAAACAGCAAGCAAGGAGACTACTTCAAAAGAGACAGTGGAAGCTAGGTCGTTAGGGTGAATAATCTTTTTTCCTCCATGGTCAAATTCCCCAAACTTTTGGGTAACAACTTGTATATGGATTTCATTGCAAATCTGACACAATTTACTGTATTACTCATAAATTGATTGATGATTTGTCGAAAAATGTATCAATGATTAGCAGTACCAATCCAGACAGTGTGCGTTACAACTAGAGTGGATGGTGGACCCCAAAATATTAATCTAGCTCCAAAATAGCTAAATTATATTGCAGCTCAGGTATAACATAGATGGCTTTCTTAGACCACAATACCCGCATTATAACAGGAGATGCCTGTACCACACTTCACAATAATAGGTATATGTATTTATGTATGTTGTATCTGTAACAGATTTTGCAGGAGAACCATTTCACCCATTGTAGACCGGGGCCCAGCAGGGCCTACCATGCACCCCATGATTCTACATTTAGGTTACCAAAATGTTCCTTAGGGTGTCTTCTTTCAGAAAAAGTTGGGAAGAAATATCTTATTTGCATAAAACAAAATGGCCGACAGCACAAACCAAAAAAAACAGAATTTCATGTCTCGTCTCCCAGTTGACATATCTGAGTACTTTAAAAGGCTAAATCATGATTTTCAGACATGAGGAATTTAAGAATCCATGTTATTTTACCATAAAATAATTAATTTATAGGTATTTCACAATTTTACAAGGAAATTTCAAGTATACTTTAGAAGCAAAATTGTGGATTTCCTTATATATATATCACTTCATCATCATCAGCCGTTATAAGTCCACTGCTGGACAAAGGCCTTTCCCATCTCCTTCCATGCCAACCTATCTTGTGCTAATCTCTGCCAAGTCTTACCGGCAAACTTTTCTATCTCGTCCCTCCATCTTGTGTCTGGCCGTTTCCTACTTCTTTTACTATCCCATGGGCACCAATCTATTAGTCTTTTCCCCCATCTATTGTCATCTTTTCTCGCTAGGTGACCGGCCCATCTCCACTTTTGTTGTTTAATTAGTTGTATAATATCCTTTACTCTAGTCCTTTCTCTGATCCATGTTGATCTTTTTCTATCTCTTAGCGTTACCCCTAGCATTGCTCTTTCCATGGCTCTCTGTACTATTCTAAGTTGGTTTTCAGCTCGTTTGGTTAATTTCCAGGTTTCGCATCCATAAGTCATGGCTGGTATTATGCAGCCGTTATATACTTTTCGTTTTAGGCACATTGGCAAGGTGCTCCTCAGAATGTCTCTATTCATACCAAATGCTTTCCGGCCTATTGTTATGCGTCGTTTTATTTCGCAGGTCTTTCTCTAGCTTTATTATCTGACCTAGGTAGATATATTCCTCAACCTCTTCTAGTATCTCGCCTTCTATCTTTATGACCTTTTTGGGGACCTTATCGTTGAACATTACTTTTGTCTTTGTTCTATTCATCTTTAAACCTACTTTTTTACTTTCCCTATTTATATCAGCCAAACAGTGTGGTTTGTTGTATTCTAGGGACATTTCGATTGGTTGATTTATTGCATGTAGGTGATCTATTGTTGAGTAGCCACTTCTGAAGCCTGCCTGCTCGCGTGGTTGGTTTTCATCTAGAGTGCCTGTTAATCTGATTGTGAGTATTTTTGTGAATAGTTTATATATATTAGGTAGTAGTGTAATAGGTCGGTAGTTACCAAGGTCATGCTTATCTCCTTTCTTGTGGAGTAGGATTACTATTCCTAGACAGAAGTTATTTTTCTTATGCATTGTGTGAATAGTTGTGCTAGATATGTATATATCGTTGGAAAGAGAATTCTATCAGCTTTCCAACAGTGTATGTTACCAATTTGTATCTGTTGGGATTAAAAAGTCACAGCCCAAAACGTGAAGCTAAGTACGCAGCATTTTACGACGAAAACTTCAAGTATACAGTTCAAATTCTATGGACTATGGAATTAAACTTTGATGGAAGTACATACATATATATATTGTTAGAAAGAGAATTTTATCAGCTTTCCAGTAAAATTCTCAACACACCCAACAGTAGTCTTGGATGTGTGGGTGTGTATATGTATGTGTGTGTATATGGGTGTGCGGATGTAGGTATGTGTGAACATACACATAGATATATATATAATCTCTCAAAAATAGGTTACTACTACCATCTACCAACTTTGAGGAAAGTTTATCTAAACCCATAAAAAAGAGGAAGAGAAAGAAACATCAAAAGAATTGACCAGGTCAAGTTTGGAAGAGGGGAAAAAACCATTCAGTTGCTGATTTGACAAGTCTGCAAGAAGCAGCGAAACGAATGTTATCAGCTCCAAACATTTTGGTTTCAATATGGAATATTAGCTCTATAGGATAGTGTTAGTTAAAAAACTAACGTTTTCATATGTAGAGCACACAAATTAAATATTTTCAACAACATATATCGAATTTCTTATATATGACTTGTATTTTTTATAATACTACAACCACGACTATATATATATATAGAGAGAGAGAGAGAGAGAAAGAGAGAGAAGTGCTTGGGTGAAATCCGCAATAGGGCTCGTGAAGTTTTAAGGAAAAGGTGAAAAAAAGATTAAAAAAAGAATAGCCAGGCTTGGGTTTAGGTGTATTTATTTTTTGTATTTTGGTTTAACTTGATGTATCTATTTTTTGTCATAGTTTTTTGACATGAAAGTAGTGGATATGCCTTAACTGGTTTCGCTGTCAAAAGGCGTTCGTAGTTGTCTGGTTTTGATGGTGGGATTTCTGCTGCTTTTATAAGTCAGTAGTGTAATTTAATATCTTGGTCGATTTGTTTTGCCTGGGTGATTACCGCTTTGTGGTTTTTGCTTCTTTCTTGGTTGGTCACTGCTATGGGTCGTCTGGTGGATTTCTGAAAAAGAAGAAGCCAAACCATAAGCTCTGTCCAAATCTTTAACCCCTAGCACAGATATCAAATTGCAGCATGATCACCATTCAAAATCGACAAAAAATCCACCAGACCCATAGCATTGACCAACCAAGAAAGAAGCCCATCTCCAGTTGTGTTGTTTAATTAGTTGTATAATATCCTTTACTCTAGTCTTTTCTCTGATCCATGTTGATCTTTTTCTATCTCTTAGCATTACCCCTAGCATTGCTCTTTCCATGGCTCTCTGTGCTATTCTAAGTTTGTTTTCTGCTCGTTTGGTTAATTTCCAGGTTTCGCATCCATAAGTCATGGCTGGTATTATGCAGCCGTTATATACTTTTCGTTTTAGGCACATTGGCAAGGTGCACCTCAGAATGTCATGGTCTTCCTCTAGCTTTATGACCTTTTTGGGGACTTTATCGTTGAACA
>VCCN01003892.1:55425-67861 GCA_006491835.1 Architeuthis dux
CCATCATTCTATCGGATTCCCTCACATCCACACTACAAACATGTATGTATATATATCTACATGTACTCATTAGAGTGAATGAAGGCTCCAACATATTTGTTTAATAAATCTTACCCATGATTACATATAATTTATATTGGATCTATAAAATAGATTTTTAGATAAGCTATAAAATGGTCCAATGTTAATAGATTTTAATACTTAATAGTGGGCTAAAACTTGACTGGGAAACTATTTGATGGCTTTTTTGTGACTGTCAATGCAATAAAAGAACTTTATTCCATCTTGCATGTATTTGCTTTTTATTGTTGCTAGCATGGTGGAAATGTAGAACAAATGTTTAACATAGGGTTTCATTACAATCTTTTTATTGGACTAGATGAAGGTCTCAGATATGTAGCACAAAATGTGTACTTGCATACATTAGGTTTTAACCCAAATAGAAATGATTAGTGCCTGATGTGTGCGTGTCGGTGTCAATCAGAGATTTTGTGTTTGGAATTCTTATCTCGGACTTAGGCTGGTCTAGAATTCAGCCTAGTCATCCTTATCATGGCTGCTACATACTCACGATTTTCTCACCTGCTCATTTCCAGGCCTATCAGTTTGTGGGCAGCCCCATCTGGTTTGATTTATCATCAAAGGTTGATTCAAATTGGCCTTTGTAAATTTCCATGGCCTCAAAAAAGTATCTCTTTAAAATTTCCCCCCTTTGTCACTTACATTCTGATTCATCTAGAATCAAATTAGTTAGAATTATTCAATTTCTAAAACATGAATGTGAAGAGGCAAATCTGAGGGGACTCAGAAAATTATTATACACTAGTTTACCTCTGCCACCAAAAATTGACGGCTATATTTAAGTAATTTTGCAATTGCATTGTATTTATAAAATATCAAAAACATTATGTTGTATAGTATTTTCTTGTTTATGTTCAATATTTCCTGAAAATTAAAGGTAGAATTAAGTAAAGATACAAAACAAAATTTGGAAGAGTCCAATACAAAGAAATGGGTGAATTGCCAATCATCATTCAGTTTTTTAATTTTTTTGTGTGTGTATAAATATTGAAAACACATAACAACAAAAATATATGTATATTGATACACATTCTCGGTTTCTAAAAAATGTTTTACTCCAAAAGATTTACAAATAACGTTCAATCCACCATTGAATAATTATGGTGTTTTAATTATAAAATTTAACATTTTTACTATGTCATCAGAATATATTCTATTTTTACTACATCATCATGTGGTAACGTAAAAAGTGTGATAGAAGACAAATAAATAAATAAATACACATTGTGTTTTATTATATGTGGATATAAGTTGTTTTACATTCTGCAATAAAAAGCAACAATAATAAAATAATAGATAAACTAATTAAAAATTAATAATGAAAATGCTTCATCTAAGAAATTCAGACAATTTAAGACTATTACTACAATGACTACTCGGTAGTAAACAAACTATATGGCATGGAGAAATTGGATGAGAAAGAATGTAGCTATATGACTAGAATTAACTTTGCCTGCCAGTGGTCTCAATGGTCAAATCAGTAAGACATTGTCCATGTCAGATGGGGTTTTTTTTTTAGTGTTTTGTGGTCACTGGAGCAGAGGGTTTATCTCGGATGAAGATGGGATGAAAATAATAAGTAAATACTTATTTTCTCTGAACATACTCTCCAACCCAGTGACCAGCATGCAATATGTGAAAAAAATGTTGGAATATACATAGATGCCAGTAAGAGGGAAGCAGTAAGCATTTGAGAAACCTGGCATGTTGAACTAGTTTACCCATTGCCATCAGAAAATGACAGCAATATTTACGTGATTTCGCAATTGCAATTACATAAAATCTTAGAATATAAAGAGAAGGTTTGAAGCTAATTCAACTGAGAAATTGTCACAGAAATCAAATATGGTGTACAATCATCTTTCTCTTACAAAAAACAAAATAATGAAATAGGCTTCTAAAAGTTATTTCCCTTAGGGTGTTAGAGACAAAAAAATTAAAGATATACACAACGTATTTAAGTAGATTATACTCTTTGTGAAATCTAGACATTTTTCAAGTCCATCTATTTAAAAAAAGTCATGAGGGTTCCAAATGAATAAGATTCAATTTATATTTATATCACCAATAGAATTAAGCTATCATTTTAGCCTCTCTATTTTCATTTCTTTTTAAATATTACTTGCAGCTGCAAATTATTGGAGGTTGTTCAATATGAAACTGCCAGTTTATTCTAGAGTTCTCATTCTATTTTTAGTTGTTTATTTTTGTTGTTACCACAATGGTCAATCCATTCTTTGGCCTTCCTCAAGTGTACTATCTGTATGGAAAGAGCAGAGGGCTGTTTTTCCATATAGCGTCTACCCATACTGTAAAATAAGAAACATTGTGTGATGACCTGGGCTTCGAAGAAAGTCAAACAATATATATAAAAGACAACCTACCTTTTTTTTCTATGTAGAAACACAAGGTGATCAGTCAATCCTTACAGTTGATCTGTTTCTTCTTAAGTATTAGCATTAGTTAGTGGCTTTAGTACTGGTTAGTAGTTGAGACAATAGGGAGGTAAAATAGAATAGTGTAGTTAGCATTTAGAAGATTTAGCTGATCTTTAGATATGGCCTGATTTAGGAGACGCCAAATAGGTGCGACCAGGCTCGTCCACAAGTTGACTCTGACTCGTGATTTTACCTAAAAGCACAGCAAATTCGAGACGCTGTCTAGACAGGCAGGAAGTGCTTCTAAAAATAGCACGAGCCAACTCCTGTTGTCCAGAAGTCATGACACATTGGTTGTAAATAGTCTGATCGAATCAATCTATTATTCTACACTAGTGGTTCTCCATGTATAATAGTAAGAGCACCTTGGAAATTCAGACATTAACTAACAGTATTGTACCCATGTGCAAAATTTATATTCCATGCAGCTTCAGCTCCATTACAACCCAGCTTGATTACATATGTGGATAAAATGGGAAAACAAGGATTTTCATTCAAAGAGTTTTTCAGACAAATGAACTCCTTATTGTTTATGTTGTTCAACAATGTTTCTGCCGATTGTAAATTAAGTTATAATGCGTGCAGTACAATTTGTTCCATGATTTTTAACATGGGAATGTTCTCAGTTCTTTTCTTTATTAAACAAAGAATTCCATCTTAGGTCCTTGTTGATCAGTGAAGAACAAATTATGGATGGAATTCTTTGTTTAACAAAGAACTGAGAATTTTTCCATGTTACAAATTATGGAACAAGCTGTACTGCGTGCATTATAACTTAATTTGTAATATTTATAATTTATTTGCTGTTAACATTTAAATTTTTTCTGTTTGATACAGTTTTTTTTACTTTACACTACCAGAGAAAGAGATCAGAAAAAGAGACTCTCTTTTCTTACAGATATTACATATCAATTAAAGATGTTATTATTTGATGGGGGAAAAAACAGTAAAAATGTCAAACTTAAAACACAATCAATGCTTTCAGGGTGAATAACCTAATGTTTATATCAGATAAATAAATTTACAGTGCAGCAGACACATAAAAATCAATGTCTTTTTAACAGATCACTTCAATTCATGAAGACACATTCAAACCTTAACATGGCAATAATTAGTCTTTAGATGAAGCCTACTTACACTTTTCTATGTCAGTCAGTCTGTACTAATTTAGACTTTCTTCTAACCTTCACTTTGATGCTGTTTGTTGGGGAAAATGGGTTGGCTATCAAAATAGATAGTTTAACTAATGCACTTGTGACGTCACTGACAGTGTCAACTTGGTTTCCTTGATTTTGTTTTATTACTCCTCCCCCAAGATTTCAGTGATTTTCCATAAATTTAAAAAAAATAAAATATCTGGTGCTGAATTGTGAAAATGAATAGAAAAATGTTTTGTGTGTGTTGTTGCATTTTCTACAAAACTGTTAAAATGTCATTTTTTTAAAAAATAAAATTTTACAACTCTCAGTAAGAAAGTGATTCTTTTGTAATTATACCATTTTATTATTATCATATTCTTCTTATCAGAGGTGATTATCACTAGAGATCAAGTAACAGCAAGTTTCTTCAAATCTACAGCAGTTTCATTTGTATTCTAATCCAACTGTTAAAACATTACTGCTACCTGAAAGGTTTCAATCCTACTATGGATTTCATGTTTCTTAATAGTCAAAAAAAATTTAACTAGGGAAGTTTCACATATAAAGCTAAATTTGGTACCGTTAGAAGCAGAATTTTATGTGGATTGATATACTAAAAGACCACCGCAATCCACTTTGGGGAGAACATTTTATGGGTCAATATGTAGAGAGCACTTTTTGTTGAAAAAGTTTTTAAATTTTCACAGGAATTTAGCTGAGATTTCAACCAGAATTGTTCAAAATGTGAAAAAAGTCTAAAAATTTGCATACTGGTAGATTTTTTTATGCTCTTTCCTATAAAAATAGGATACACACAATCAGACTAAAACTGCGGTCCCCATCTTGATTTCAAAATGGCCGCTATAAAAAACAACAATGTAGATTAATTGTTCATTTCAACCAAAATTGTTCAAAATATGAAAAAATGCTCTTTCATATAAAACCAGAAAATGCACAATCTGATCAGAATTGTAATATAAAGCAGTAGATACTCATGACCTGACCAAAACTGCAGCCACCTTCTTGATTTCAAATTGTCCGCCATGAAAGAATTGCGATATAGATTAATTTAAATTTCAACCAGAATGGTTCAAAATGTGGAAAAGGTGTGAAAACTTGCATACTGGTAGATTTCTTGGTGCCCATTCATATAAAAACAGGATACACAAGATCTGACCAATACTGCAGCCACCATCTTTATTTCAAAATTACCTCCATAAAAAAAGATTTGCAATATTTCCCCTAACTGCCAGGCATACATTAGCTAATATGGGTCATCCTGGAAGTTTAACATATATAGTAAATAAAACTTAAAGAACACCTACTCAACCACTCAAGTAAGTTAGGAAAAAATCAGAGAGGAGGACTAAATATAATCTTTTATTAGAAGAGCGTCTCAAAAATGTTTCCATCTAAAGGATCATTACTATCGCCATCAATTGGTCATTCCTCCAGGTCCATGGGACATTTTTTATTGCACCCTCTTCCATGGCACTGACCACAGGCAGTAACGCAAGCAAGTCCAGAACTTTTGGGGACTTCACTTTCTCTGCGTGGGAAAATCATATGCAAAAGCTTCATTATAAGTGCAGCATCTGCTAGAAAGTGACCTCTTAGGGCCCGGGAAATTGCTTTCCCAGCAAGCATATGTAGAACAGTGTTTCTACCATAGATCGTTTCCAGGAGAGTCTTGAGTCCTGAACCTTCCATAATGGCAACAACGCTTCCAGAAAAACTCATAAGGGTATGGAATCTTCCTAATCTGATGACTATTTTTAGCTTCTGTGATGTGGCTATTTCTACAGCTTTATACCATAGAGGTTGATCCATTGTTATGCAAGGTGTGGGCAAGTTGATTGTATGGCCTCTTTGATCACATGGAGGAGTCTAGAGTATATACAATTTTCATCACTGGGGTTCAAGTCAATGATTGGCAGCATTGTAACTGTTGCCTTAGGGGGATGATCTTCCATGTAAGTATCCATGAAACTACTCCAATTTGGCCTTGGTTTTGAAGTATCAAAATCATTAGGTAAGCCTGCGCAGTGCCACAGCAAGTCAATTTTTGATGATTTTTCAGATACCTGATTAAAGTTCACAGGTGAAAATGTCATACTTTCCATGGCAGATGAGTTGGATACTGGTATTGATGGATTGTGACCACATTTTTACAATTTTTGTGAAGCACTTGATCTTAAGGGTATTCCCAAACGTTCCCTATCTGTCTAGTGTATTTAGATTGTGATCTACATTATCAGAGACCCATTGTGTAAATCCATCTACAGCTTGATTTTCTGCTTGACTTTCTTTATCGAAAAGGACAGACTGTTTGAACTGTACCACTTCGCTGTAAGAGATGGCAAAACCTAGCCATGACAGTTCATTATTTAGCCATTTTGACCCTATTGCACTTGACACTTCCACACCAAGACTGAACTGAAGAATCACACAGTTTGGCTTCAAGGCCCTTAAGATGCATTGCCCAATGGAAGCTTGCTTAACCTTTGATGCTACAAGCGCTCCATTAGGTACTGAAGGGATGGATGAAGAAATTTGGTACAGTTCTCAATATCCGATTTCGATGGGTATATATCTGTAGGATATTTAGTGCTCCTAATTTCACTCTTTATCAAGCTGGCAGCAGCGGCAATGATTCTTCTCTTCATCTATGTTTTCTTTTCTGTCCTTATACCATTTATCTGAGATGCTGCTGCTTGCAGAAACTTTGAAACAGACTATACTGGATTCTCCATGTTCTTCTGAGAAGAATATGGTGTCATTGTATCTTTCTTTTAACTTAACTCTGAACCATTTCAATGTGTATACATCAGCATATTTAGCTATAGCACACATTCTATTATATAGATCCATAACAGTGAACAATTCTACTTGCTCATCTAGCCATGAACACAGTTTTTCAAGGTTTTCATGTCATTTTGATTGATTATCTAGGGATGATTTTGAACAATCTATACAAGTGAAAAACAACCCCTTTGGTAAATTGCTTCAATTGCTACCAGGTCAGTGCAATCCTGCAATCGTCTCTGCACTTCATGTCCCTAATTATCTTCACATTCACACCTAAGATAATTTATTTAGTGGTTAGTGTCTCACATCTATGAACTTTGTTATGGCTTGGGTGCTTCTCATCAACTATTGCCTGCTCCCCACAAAAGAGACATGATTTCCAATCAAAAGCAAGTATTTGAGAATGACATGAAGAAGCCTTTGGTTCATCAATTTCATCTGTTTTTTGCAGTCTTTTGTTGTTAGTGTAATCCTGTCTATATGTCTTGTGCACATAAACCTTGACTTGTGTTTCCCTTTTCTGGAGCTCATTCAGTTCAGTTAACTTGTTAATCCTTTTGGTCCGACCCCACTGTAACTTTCAGATCTTCATGGCATAGAATACATACTCTTGAATCAGTAGTTGCCATTTTCTTTTACTTAAATATCCACAGACTTTTCTTATGTATAATATGTACACTTTATGTATTTCTCTGTGTTTACAAGAATAAGTACAAGTTTTCACAAAGGAGAAAAGATGTGAAGAAAGCAACATAGTACAAATGAGAGGGCTCCAGTTGTTCAACAATAAATTGTTTTCATTCGGTTAAGAAGTATACACCAAACAATAAAAGAAAGTATGCAAGATCTCACACTTTTATTTATATTTGAACAATTCTGGTTGAAATTTCAATCTATATTGTAAATTTAATTTTTTTAATGGTGGCCATTTTGAAATCAAGATGGCAGCCACAGTTTTGTTCAGGTCATGTGTATCTTGTTTTATATGAAATAGCATTAACATATCTACCAGTATGTGCATTTTTTACACTTTTTCCAGATTTTGAACAATTCTGGTTGAAATTTCAACTAATCTACTGTTTTATATTGCAATTTTCTTTTCTTTTTTATGGGGGCCATTTTGAAATAAAGATGGTGGCGGCAGTTTTGATCAGATCGTGCAGATCTTGATTTTATATGAAAGAGCATCATAAGATTTACCAGTATGCAACACTTTTATTTAGTAACTATTGGGTAGCGTAAAAAGTTTGTTCAGTTTTTGTTAGATGGTATCAGTAACTTTTAGTTTTAACTAACTTCTTTCAAAAAGATGGCTTTTGATTGTATTGTGGCACCTGTCAAATCAGTATGCATTTTAAAAAACTTTTGTCAAAATTAGCATATTTTTATTTATCTAAAATTAAAGTTGGAAGAAAAAGAATCAACATTTTCGACTCAAATGCAAAAGAAAGATTTCGGCAGATAATGGAGAAGGTACTTGTAAATGATAGAATGTGTCAAAAGTGGTTTGCAAAGATTTTTGCTAGTGATTTCTCACTGAACAATGCTCCACGGTCGGGTTGTCCAGTTGAAGTTGATAGCGATCAAATCAAGACATCACTTCAGAATAATCAACGTTATATGATGTGCAAGATAGCCAGCATAATGAAAATATTTAAATCAAGCAGTGAAAATCTTTTGTACTTGCTTGATTATGTTCGTCTCTTTGATGTGTCACAAAAATAAAACTACTAGAGCTTCAGATTACCATTTATTCCAGTGTTTACAAAATTCTCTTAATTAAATTTAGTAAAAGAAAAGACAGACATTTTGACAATCCAATATTTCAAGGTTTGAACTACTATTCTTTTATTATAATTGTTATTGAAGTAATGTGGTGAAAGGACAGAGACTGCACTGTAGTAGTTGTCCTAGATGTGGCTGTCGAGGAGATGAGATGTGTTAAACCTAGTATTCATTATTAGGAGAGAGAAGATTAGAAATTGTATTGTAGCTGTAGTGGTCATGATTGGGTTAGATCTTCTTATTAGTTGTGGAGGTTGGGAGTAAGGTAACAGTTATCAGCATGGCTAACGAGTTCAAATTTTGTCTGAGAACATATATACGTTTACCTGGGAAAGGAATGAATCCACTACTCTATGTGCTGTTCCATCACCAGATATCTTGACAAAAAACTTCTCAAAAATGGTCTAATGTTAATAGATTTTAATACTTAAAAGTGGGCTAAAACTTTGGCTGGAAAACTATATAATGGGTTTTTGTGACTGTCAGTGTAATAAAAGAATTGTATTCCATCTTGCACGTACCTGCTTTATGTTGTTGCTAGCAGGGTAGAAATATAGAACAAATGATTAACATTTCATTACAATCTTTTTATGAAGGTCCCAGATATGTAGCACAAAGTATGTACTTGCATACATTAAGTATAGAAATGATCAGTGCCTGATATGTATGTGTGTGTGTGTCAGTGCCACAATGGTTGATGGAGAAAAGAGTGTATGAGTGAGCACTTGGGCAAATCACTCTCCCATAATTATCTTACCAAGGCTGTAACAGCATATTGTTAGTTGTAGTATTTAACTGAAGAGAAATAAAAGTAGCACCTGTACATCATTAGATGTTGTTATCATAATTAGATTTAGAAAAAAACATAAATTTTCATGAAAAGCAATGAAAATAAAATTATTATTAAATAATAAAGTGAATGTTAAAATAGACTAATAATGGAGGTACAGAGTGGCGTAGTGGTTTCTAGCATGGAGCACGGATCACAAACTGAGTTTGAGTTTCAGCCAAGGTTGTTTACATTCACTTCACAATAATGCCCATGGGAATGGCATAAATCCACTTCTCCATGGGTAAATAGCAGGGCAGTTGGAGCCCATTAGCCCTGTAAGGCAGACCATCTTAGGCATGGGAATAGCAACTCCACCCTGTAAACCTAAGAGCTACTGAAATTGCAATGTGGCACTATGCTGCACAAAGAGTCTACATAATACAAATAAACAATACAAATTTTAAAAATCAACTATTGGGTAACCAAAAAGTGTTTGGTTTATTAAGTAAAAATAAGACAATTTTTATTTTCAACATTAACTTTATTAAACAATATATTTACTGCTTTTTTCCACTATCTTCTGCCATCTTTCAGCCAACTTCATAATTCCATCATCCCAGAACTTTTTATCTTTCTCTGCAAAGAACTGCTCTAGGTGCCTTTTGCAGTCTTCCAAGGAATTCAGATTTTTTCATTAAGAGAATTCTGTAAAGACTGCAATAAATGGTAATCCAAAGCTGCAACATCTGGTGAATATGACAGATGAGTGAAAACTTCCCAGCCAAACTGTAACAATTTTGCTAGGTCACCAAAGAAACATGCAGTCTAGTGTTATCCTGATGGAATATTATGCACTTTCTCTTTCAGACATTTATCATCGATTGCCACCTTCGGTTGTTCTAATTGGGAGCAGTACTTGTTCAAATCAATTGTTTGGTTTTCTGGAAGGAGCTGATAGTAGAAGACTCTCTTCCAATCCCACCATATACACAGCGGCACCTTCTTTGGATAAAAACTGCCCTTTGGTATGGTTAGTGGTGGTTTATGTCACTTGCTCCCTGATAAAAACTGCCCTTTGGTATGGTTAGTGGTGGTTTATGTCACTTGCTCCCTGATCTCTTGCATTCCACATTGTAAAGTATCCACTTTTCATCACCTGTCCCAATTTGTTTCAAACACAATCCCGTAGATATTTTGGCTTAACTTATTAGTAAAGTGATTAACAAAACCAAACTAGAACAAATGACTTTCAACATTGATATATTTGATATAGATGTTTTGAGTATGTTCCCTATCTCTGACATCTTATATTTTGTTTTATTATTCTCAAGTAATGTCTTTATTTGATTGTTATCAACTGTAACTAGTCTACCCAACCATGGAGCATCATGAAACTTTGCAAAACACATAGATGGCATTATTATGTAACGGTTCAAATATGCACGGTAGCAGTGAACGTGTTAAAGTCATTCAGGATGGACATATTTTATTCTAGGAACACTAAATGGACAAAAAAAACTCTAGATAAATATGGTACATACCAAATTTGTCACTCCTCCTACTGTTATTTGAAATAGTACTCTTCCATATGTAGCCTCGAGACTAAGTGTCAAGCCTAAAAGAGTTTTATTAGTTAGAGTGGTTCCTAACACATCATCACTCTGACCAATCAGTGCTTGGTGCAAAAAAAAACAACTATTTTCTAACCAATCAGTTTTCAATGCACTAAGCCTACTCTGGGATCCTATCTATGGTTATAAAATGATTCTGAAGTTGACAGCCGCCAGTCACTTTCTCACCAGACTCAAACAGATTTCTCAACCAAATGTCTTAATACTGACTCTTTTATCAAATCGTCAATATTCTAGTAGCTCTACCTTTTTTATATACTTTGGATTGTGTGGTAAATAAGGTGGTTGGAGTATGACTTCAGCAGTGATAACTCTACTATCCAACAATTTGCTTTTAGATGCGTTCAACACATCTCAATGACACTTTTCAGTCGGTTCCGTTTATGTTAACAAAAAGAGGAAGGAGGGGGGTAATGTGATTTATTTACTTCTAGGATGTTGGAAGAGAATGTTTGATGTCATTAAAAGAACATTAATTTGATCAAATCTCAAAATAAAAAAATAGATGACTTATTAAGCGTTTGTTTTTAAGAGGCGTTTTTTTAGATGCATTCACAACACTTTTCGGTCAGTCAGTCAATCAGTCCCAAATATGTTTAAAATAAATTTTATCGTTGGATTGATATGAAACTTGGTTAAAACTTTCTTGCTACTCCTACCACAACTAGTAATGCTAAATATCAATTTTCTCAGCCATCTCGTGTTGGATTGGTATGAAACTTGGTCCAGACCTTCGGGTGAACTATCTTCCTCTTTATCTTCCTACTGCTACAACTAGTAATGCTACTACTACTACTACTACTACTACTACTACTACTACTACTACTACTACTACTACTACTTTGTTTAGAATCCCTTTGAAATATGGACGTATGGATGGTGGATGCATCATTGAACTTATGTTTCTTGTTTTTGCTTCATGATACTCTGCACTTACCTCAATATCATATAGAAATGAACTAATGTGTATATATGAAAATAGCTGTATGTGTATATGCACACCCATGCACATATACATGCAAAGCCTCTGTAAAATCTCTACATTAATAAAAGAATGATGCTTATAAATCGTTCCAAAACAGGTTACCATTTTTTCTTTTTGTTCTGTTTCAACAAAGGTGAAAAAAGATATGCAAATGTGGTGGAATAAAAAGATATGCAATGTGGTGGAATAAATTTGGATATTTCCTATACATTCTTTTCCCCTTTTTCCCTCATTTTGCCACATAGAGAATGAAGATATCTTTTCAGCTGATTGGCAAGTGCTCCATTGATCTGCTGTGAAACTTTTCTATTGTTCAAATTAAGATGCTCTCTATAAAGGAAATGATTATATAGATATATATTTATTGATTTATGTGTAAAATATGTTAATAGAGAAATATGTAATATATGACTCTATATGTGTAATAGAGAGATAAGTAATGTATGTCTACATATATTGGTACAAAAGAATTATGTACGTTATGATGTGCAAAACTTGTACATATTGTGGGAGGTATATATAATTTGATCTGGCATAAGGCCACCAGTGTGGGGTATCCAGTTGGAACCAAACTCACTACAGTAGTAAAGATCTATGAGATTAGGTTGCACACTGTTGTTTCTAAGTGTAGCTTAGTGCTGCCCAAATGGTGGTAGGAAGTTGCATGCATATGTGTGCACATGTTTTTGTATATAAAGATTAATTTATATACAGATATGAACATATACATTTAATTTCATTCCTTAGTTTGTGTTTATAAACATGAAACAGTCTGTCACTGTAAGGGAATCGAGTTC
>VCCN01003898.1:9834-19895 GCA_006491835.1 Architeuthis dux
GCCCTTATAGAGACAGCGCACACCCTCTTCCTCTATGTCCTATACCCTTGTCTCTTGCATTTCCCATTTCCTCCTAACACTCAGCCTAACATACCATAATCACCGGTGTGACTGGGCTATTTTGTCACTGTCCACAACACACATGTATGGTGGCTTCACGTTAATTCAAGCTTGTGTCATATTTGTCTTCGTGGAGAGCAAAATACCTAGGTATATCAATAAACCTGTAGTTTAATGATAAAACCAGTAGAGTAACAAAGGTTCTCAGCGCCCGGGGGCAAAGACAATGCCCGGGGGCAAAGACAATGCCCGGGGGGCAAAGACAGCGCTATATTCTAGGTGGGCATAATCATTAATAGCCATTTTTTCGGCAGACGGGACTCGCACATTTTCGGTAATTTTAACCATTGGCGATTTCTGCTACGGAAGACCATACGCGTAAAAGTCTCCTGCTTTAAAAACTGGTTAAATAAATAATTAAAGTCGCCTATTTCGCAAAAAAAAGAAATGTCTTTTCATAAAAGAAGGAGATTTTTACGTGTATGGTCTCCCGTAGCAGAAATCGACACTGGTTGAAATTACCGACAATGTGCGAGTCTCGTCTGCCGAAAAATGGACTGATTAATTCATAAGCATTAGATGCCCTTTTGCTACGCCTTTGGATTAAACATCTATTTTTCATCACAGATATTCATTTTTTTAGCATAACCTCCTCTATTGTCAATGCACTTAACCCAACACTTTTCCATTAATCACATTGAACTAAGATTATACAGCGAAAATTTGATATAAAAATTCGGCTAATAACTGTGTCAGGCTACGGACTTATTGATCCACCCTCGTAAACTTCATGTTCTTCTCGTATATTCTGATGTATAGGCGGACATTTAATTTTTGTAAAAACTTTGCTAATATTACACTGCTTCTAATTCGCTGGTATTATGTCTGTATGTAGTACGTTTCGGCTGCGGACGTTTCGGCCCGGGCGTTTTGGCCGCGGACGTTTCGTATTTTTTAAAGAATATATGATTTATGCATTTACTTCTGTATTTCATTTATGAATTCTCTTATTTTTTTCTATGTATGCGCCATTTCAACATCGAGTATATACGGGTGGGAAATTTTAACACTCACATAAAATTGCTTAAGAAAATATTTTTTCCTAATTCTTTTAGCCATTTAGTAAAAAACGAATTTTAACCCGTTTTATTTACCTTTTATCCAAAATATATAATTCAAAAATAGCTATAAAAAGTTAAAATAAGATTTATAAAACACTAAACAAACTATGAAAATTTTGAAAAAATATTTTCAATTTCTGACGTTATAAATATCAAAATTCTAAAACTTCAAAATTTAAAAAAAATTAAAATTTTAAAATTAACGTTTTTATGAACGTAGTTCCATCTTGTGTATTGGTGTATGTCTTCTGTATGGTGTATGTCTTCTGTATGGTGTATGTCTTCTGATGTACATGTTTTAAACATTTAAACAAACATAATTATTGTACATAGATGCTATGATTCTATTTCATTCTGAATTAAATCTAGCTAGTCATTTTCGCCTTTGAAATCAAAACGAGACCGAAACGTCCGCCGTCGAAATATCTGCGCTCGAAACGTCCGGGGTCGAAACGCCCTGGGTCGAAACGTCCGGGGTCGAAATGTCCGTTTACCATTATGACTAGGGAGCCGTCTACCTACAGTGAGCTCGATATGGAAAGTTATGGGGGCTTCTATGAGTTGCAGTGAGCAGTAGTCCTCCAAATACCATTGTAAACCATTCGTCTTATAGCCTGGCACATAAAACATTCTCTCTCCGCTTTACAACTGAACTAAATACGACAGGGACCCAAAAGAAAAGAAAAAACAATGAACGAATGAATGTCTCCTGTCTCTTTATCTGTCTTTCCTTCCCCCTTGTCCTCCTCTTCCATTTTTCCATGACCTCCTTATCTTGAACTTATTCCGCTACCCGCCAATCAACACACCAGCACCACCCACGGGTATGGAGTACCAGAGGCAAAAGGCACAGAATAGATTGGCTGACTGGGACATGATATCCAATTCCACAGACCCGAGAGCAATGCGAAGTTTCTCTCCCAACACCACGGGGATTGCTGATGGGGTATCAGTCATTTTCAATAAACCTAAAGAAAATAACAAAGAAATATTCTAAATATTAAGATCATTTTTTTCTCCCCCAAGTATCTGAGGAAAGGCTTTACACCTGAGGAACTCTATCCCACACAAAAGATACGTCTGCTTTTTAGAAAACCATCAACCAAAACTGTCAGCATAGGTTTCTTCAGTTTTCAAGTTGGTCTGGCTGGCTATGTATGTATGTATCACGCGTACAGACCGCACCAAATGGAGCTAAAGGCTGGAAATTTAAATATTTGCTATTCATTACGTCTAGGAAACACAATCTTTTGTTTTTTTAAAAATCGACCTCTAAATAGTTTTTAGTGCTAAATTTTATGCTAAATTGGTCGCTTAAAAGCTTTACACATGAGGTACTCTATCCACAGATACGTCTGCTTTTTAGAAACCGTCAACCAAAACTGTCAGCATAGGTTTCTTCAAGTTGGTCTGGCTGGCTATGTATGTATCACGCGTACAGACCGCACCAAATGGATCTAAAGGCTGAACATTTAAATATTTGCTATTTATTACTTTACTTTATTACACATTCTTTCGTTTTTTGAAAATCCCCCTCTAAATAGGTTTTTAGTGGGGGGTTCAATTTGCGATCTAAGTTTATGCTAAATTGGTCCCTTAATTTGTGTCCGGCAGCATTCACGCTTGTTTTGGGGGGGAAATTCAGATTTGTTAGTGATCATCGCCCAACAAGATGCGAGAGATCCATTGATCACATCATTTCCCAATATTTTCATTGATCACCCCCAACACGACATGCTGTCAAAAGACGTTGGTCACGTGACGGTTTCTATTGAGTGACAAACCAAACCTGTTTGTTTTTCATTTCTCTTTTATCTCAGAATTTATGCGATTCTTCATTAATAGCTTTGAAGGTAGAATGAAACTGAAACTCCGTATCTACTCGTGTAAACGTCTAAATTGGATGACCATGTGTTACGGTAAAACAACAGAAGCCTATTTATTCATGAGTAATCGATTGAAAGAAATTCGTGCACGATGAAAAGAAAATGAAATCCCAACTTATGAACAATTAGTTACAAACTGTTGTATTTGGTGGCCAAACATTTTCCTTCGGTTTTTGCCGTTAGACAGCATTAAAAGCCTTTAGTTTTAACTAATTTTATTCATTTTGAGCTTCAGTAATTTAAAATTATGGACCAGGGGCGGATCCAGGACGTCTTCCAGAATCTTTCCAAAATATTTTTATTTATAATGTTTTCTGAGAGTCTTCCGAGTCTTTTCGTCTCAACTCATGACAGCCTTCAAGACCCTTAGAATTGTTCCGAAAATTGGTATTTATCTTAATTTCAGTAACTGATATGCCCTGTAACGCAATTTTAGCCAATCCTGGATACATAATTTTCAAAGTTTTAGGTGGTGGGGCATGAGCGTCTTCCGAGTTTTAAATCTTTTCGTCTCAACATTTGACAACCTTCAAGACTCTTAGAATGTTTCCGAAAATGTGTATTTATCTTAATTTCACTAGCTGGTATGCCATGAAACGCCAATCTTTAATGCATAATTTTTCAAAATTTCCTCGCTACACCCTCCCCCAACAACAATTTGTTTATCACATACAACATTTAAAGATGTTTTAAATAGACTCCTAGACAACACTTAATTTCAGTAGCTGATATGCTCTGAAACGCAATTTTCAAATTTGGGAAGACGGTCAGCTCAACAAGATCACGTATAAAACTTTTGAAAACATGTTTTAAATAGACTTCTAGACAACACTTAATTTCAGTAGCTGATATGCCCTGAAACGCAATACATAATTTTCAAAGTTTTCTGGGAAGCATGCTCCCGGAACCCCTTAAGATTTTGGAAGACGGTCAGCTCCTGTGGACGTTAGCTTTTGGTTGGGAATAACGAAAAAGATCCACTTATTGGAAGATGAAGCTTTCACAATACAGTAAAAAAAAAAATCTCAAAGCTGCAAACATTAAAACTTAGGAAGACTGTGTACCAAAATTCCAAGTTGGGGGGGCCTGTCCGCTTAGAAAATCAGCATGCGAAATCCTGGTTTTTACCTAGATTCAAACACCCACCTCTGGCACACGGGGGAATTACGTAACTATTTCTGCCACGAGGCAAACCACAAGAAATGTAATCATTTCTTTTCAATCTGAAACCTTGCAGACAGGACCGGATTAGCATATAAGCACACTACGCCACGGCGTAGGGCCCAAGACATTGAGGGGGCCCACAAATAAATAGCAATATAGAACTTTATCACTATTAGTCCAGAAGGGGTTACCGTGCACCCCCACGCCCCCATGATTCTACATTTGGTCGCTTAAAAGCTAGGATGTCCTCTTACAGAAAAACAGATGTTCCCTGGAAAAAGTTGGAAAGAACTATCTCATTTGCATAAAACAAAATGGCCTCCAGCGCACACAAAAAAAACAGAACTTCATATCTCGTCTCCCAGTTGACATATCTGAATACTTTAAAAGGCTAAATCATGGTTTTCAGACATGAGGAATTAAAAAATCCACTTTATTTTACCATGAGATTTAATTTATAGGTATTTCAGGATTTTACAAGGAAATTTCAAGTATACTTTATAGGCATATAATCACACACCCCCAGTGCACGGTAACCCCTGCTAGCCCCGGACTATATTCCCTTGGGTAAAAGATCAATCATAAATAAAATAATTACTTAAGTTTTTGTATGCAAAAGGTATTAATTTGTAGGTAAAATACCCCTTTTTAGTGTATACTATGAGACGCCTTATTTTAACATTTGTTATTTCTATCTTTATAATTTATTGCATATTACTTACATTTTTTACAGTCTCTAATTATGAACTTTTGAAATTTAAAAAATATTTTTGTTTTTTCTACTTCTATTACATTTTTAAAAAAGCGTTACTTCAACAATTTCTTATTTATTCAAAATTAGAAATTTTAATGTATTAAATAGTAAGTCTTCATTTTCGTAAAAATATGTGATATATATATTGGTGGGCCCCAAGATTATGGGTGGCGTATGGCTCATTGTGGTCTTAATCAGGTACTGCTTGCAGATGTGCACATTTAGCAGATTAGTTTTAGCTATCCGTACGCCACTCAGTACGCTTTGTTCTTCCATTTTGCCGATCCCCGCATCCGTTCCACTGTTTAAGTGTTAACTCCTCAGGCTGCTATTCGTTACTATCAAACAATAGAAACGCTCTGTAATGCTGTCAAAGAGTGCGTCGTTGAAGGATCCACTATCTATTCAGATTGTTGGAGGGGTTACCAGACCTCTCAAGTCACGCATTTTGCGTGGTACTCCCGCAATATTCTTTGTCTAAAGATTTCACGATACTTTGTCATTCCCTCCACCCTTTTCCAACGAAATATCGTATACTTGGCATTTATATTTCTCTTGGACAAAAGAATCAGATAACTGATTTCTTCTCTCTCGATTTATATGTTCTGTTAAAAGGAATAATCAAGAGATAGTGGGGAGGTTCTGATATGTTTATTTTCACTTCGATATGCTGACCTTAGTTTAAAGAAGAAAAAATGCTATAATTCGTGTTGTGTTGTGTATGTTTTGTATCAACATTTACTGCTAACTTTTAGTGACTAAAAATCAAAACACCCCGGGGTAGGAGGGCTCACAGTACTCTCAGACACCCCAGCTGATTTACTCGCATACTTCATACGCACGAATGATACCTCCCGCATTTTACTTTACCGACCATGGCAGACCTGGGTTACTCAATCGAGAAGTTTAGCGCAGCAGGTTTTCATCACTTCATGGTAAACCATTGATATAAGTTTGTCGATCCCGAAACTGGAGTTAACACAAAAAGCGGAACGGGTGTGGAGATTGGCGAAATAGTGGAGTAAGGCGCAATGAGTGGGCTACAGATAACGACGAAGTACCGGAAAGAGATAAATATAATAAAGAGAGCAAGACTAAGTTAAAGGCGAAAGGCTACATCAAAGGAACACTTAATTGCACGGTAAGCAGCGTGTGCTTAAATAATATATTGGGCTTATTTCCGACATTATTAAGAGCTATAATCAAAAGGTCCGTGAACCAGTTGAAGTTAAAAAAATATGACTAGCGTAAAAGAGGTAAAAAAAAAAAACCCTGTTCAGTTAGATGATTCTTCCAAAAATGTATTCCCAGTGTTTCCCTTTCGTGAGCAGTAACAGTCTAGACGATGTGATCAAAAAGTTCATTAGCCAAATAAGGTAGGGAAGAGTTGGTTAAATTTTTACTGTATTGTGAAAGCTTCGTCTTCCAATAAGTGGATCTTTTTCGTTATTCCCAACCAAAAGCTAACGTCCACAGGAGCGAATCCAGCGTGTTGAGCTGACCGTCTTTTAAAACGGGAGTGTGGTTTAAGGGGTTCCGGGAGCATGCTCCCCAGACAATTTTGAAAATTATGTATTGCGTTACAGGGCATATCAGCTACTGAAATTAAGTGTTGGCTAGAAGTCTATTTAAAACATGTTTTCAAACGTTTTATACGTGATCTTGTTGAGCTGAACAGCCTAGACTTGAGCAAGTAGACGATGTGATAAAAAAGTTCATCAGACAGTTGTTGTAGCGTACCAAGGAGGGTGCGGCCCGGCCCGGCCCGCCCCGGGTGTGACACCAAGATGACTGCCTAAACATTTATCCTATAGTTTCTTAGTAATTATTTCTTTCTAATGAAAGATCTGTTTGTACACACGATATCTCCGAAAGCACTCAATGAAAATGTGTGGAAGAATGAGAAATGGGGTAGGGAAGAGTTGGTTAAAATTTGGGGCGGATCCAGAAATTTGATTGAGAGATATGTTTCCGTTTCCTTTTTTCATACATTTATGTATACGCTAGAGATAAATATAATAAAGAGAGCGAGTCTAAGTTAAAGGAACACTTAATTGCATGGTAAGCAGCGTATGCTTAAATGATCTATTGGGATTATTTCCGACATTATTAAGAGCTATAATCAAAAGGTCCGTTGAAGTTCTCAATGGGTTTCAATGAAATTGTGTGTTAGTATCGACAATAGGGTATGAAAGAAGTGATTACATTTTTGGGCAGATCCATGCACAAAGTTGTTATGTCCACATCACATAATATCGCAAAACATTCATGTCTGTCTATACGATATCACAAAAGGTTCTGGGGGTTGGGTGACACCAAGAGTTACCGCCCCGGGTGACACCAACAATAGGAACGCAACTGAACAGTTGAAATTAATCCGCCTGAGTAATATAAAAGATTGATATTTTAAATCTTAGGTGTACGTATTTATACAGACCTGCCATGGTCTGTATAGTAAAAGGAGGAGATATTTGAATATAAATTGTACAAAATTGGTCCGACCCTACCTGACAATTGTATACATAAAATGCTTATGGAGGAGAGCCCATTTTTCTTTGAAAGAGCTGATATTTTGGAAAATAGCCGAAAATGTTGACTAAAATCTCAGCCTCTGCCCTAAGCAATTGAGTGGTTTATATATTAAAAAAACGTGTATTAAGCAAACCTACTGAACTTTATAGAAAGTAAGAGTACGACATCACTTATTTGCATAAAAGCTAGTTTATAAGAAGCAAGGACAGGGGTACCGGAAATGTTTTAAAAATTGGAAACATTTCAAGTAGTTCAACAAAGAATATAGCGGGAATTAACGCAAAATGCGGTTGGCAGGTCTGGGGGAAGAGTGTAGACCAGTGGCTCTTAACCTTTTTGGCCCCATGCTCTACACCGACAGCTCAAATATGATGTCCCCCTTACTATAAAAACACTAACAAAGGTCTGTAAAGTAAAATGTAGGAGATATTTCAATATACATTTTTCAAAACTGGCCCGACCCTACTTGACCATTGTATACATACTTAAAATGCTTATGGGGGCAAGAAGCCCCCTTTTCTTGTACAATCTTTTGGAAAGAGCTGATATTTTGGAAAATAGCTGAAAATTTTCACTAAGATCTCAGCTTCAGCCCTAAGCAACCGAGTGGCTTATTTAAAAAAAAACGTGTATTAAGCAAACCTACATAAATTTATAAAAGTAAGAGTACGACATCACTTATTTGCATAAAAGCAAGTTTATAAGATGCAAGATCAAGGATGCTGGACATGTTTTAAAAATTGGGAACATTTAAAATAGTTCACAACATTGAAATAGATGGGGCTGGGGATGACAAGCTATCCTGGTGTTTTTCTCTAACGAAAATGTGGGAGAAAACAGGTTTCAACAATAATCGTGGTGGAGAGCAGGAGACAAAGAATATTGCGACAGTCTACGCAAAATGCGTAATCTATTTATAATGCAAAACTATTGATTCTTTTATACGTTTTCACCCTTTATGGCCCATAACCAAATTTTAATTTATTTATTCTCCACAAATTGTACTATAGCAAATATGAGTAGTTATCGTCTGCGGCTTTGATTTTAATCAATGAAAAATACTGACCAATTATAACGCAGTCTGTTTTTATTCACTGTATCCGGTGGGGTTCTTGGCTGAGAATTAATTATTATAAGTATTCACTGGTCTATAACGTTTACGAGGGTATATTTGAGGAATTACGGCTCACTGGAAATCATCCAAGCCCCATAACTGTCCATGTCCAACTTCAGTAATTGGCTCCCTAGTCGTAATACCAGTGCATTTGACACAGTGTAATCTTTTCATCGTTAGAAATCGTCAATCAAAATTATCACCAAAACTGTCAATATAGGTTTGTTCAGTTTTCAATTTAGTCTGGGCGGCTGGCTACGTATGTATGAATATATCATCTGTACAGGCCGCACCAATGGAGCTAGAGAGCTGAACATTTCAACATTTACTCCTTATTATGTCTAGAAAAAAATTAAATATTTGCTATTTATTACGTCTAGAATACACATTCTTTTGTTTTTAGAAAATCCCCCTCTAAATATGTTTTTAGTTGGGGTTTCAATTTACAATGTAAGTTTATGCTAAATTGGTCGCTTAAAAGCTTTACACCTGAGGTACTCTATCCACACAAAAGATATGTCTGCTTTTAGAAACCATCAACCAAAAACTGTCAGCATAGGTTTCTTCAGTTTTCAAGTTGGTCTGGCTGGCTATGTATGTATCACGCGTACAGACCGCACCAAATAGAGCTAAAGGCTGAAAATTTAAATAATTGCTATTTATTACGTCTAGAAAACACATTCTTTTGTTTTTTTGAAAATCACCCTCTAAATAGGTTTTTGGTGGGGGATTCAATTTGCAATGTAAGTTTATGCTAAATTGATCACTAGTTTGTGTCCTGCAGCATTCACGCTTGTTTTTTTTTATTGAAAATTTGGACTTTTTTAGTGATCACTGCCCAACAAAATGTGAGAGACGTAACTTAATCATTGATCACCCCTTTTTCCAATTTTTTAATTGATCACCTCCAACACGACATGCTTACTAAAAGACGTTGGTCACATGACGGTTTTTATTGAGTGACTAATTTTTAAAATTATTTAAACGTGCGTCCAATACGGTATTTTATGATTAATAATTGCTCGACAATATTGTATAAACAATTTGGGTTTCTGGAAATTGCGCGTCAGCCGAAAGGGAGGAGGCGAGAATGTTGTAAACGTTGACACCTTTCAACGTAACATTTGGTTGAAATAAACGCTAGGCGCCGTTTTGTCGCCCTTGCTCGCAACCATCCCACTACACGAGGCCCTTTTTTCTCTTCTGAACTTACATAATCTGAGAGATTGGGAGGCCCGATTTCAATACAAGAAATGTTAGGGATTCCTAGCAGGGGAAAACATTCCGTAGATTCTGTATCCAAGAAGAGAGGGCTGATGAAAATACTAACTGCAGTCATCTCGAGGGTGCATCAATAAGTCCGTAGCCTGACATGTAGTTATTCCCCGAATGTTAATCTGAATTTGTCACTGTATAACGTTCGATCTATG
>VCCN01003898.1:74399-88912 GCA_006491835.1 Architeuthis dux
ATTCAATTTTTATATAAAAAAAAAAAAAATCTGAGCAATTTCATAAGATTCCCATTTAAAAAAATATTTGTGCTTTAATCATAAAATTTACTCATTTAATACTAAAAAGGTGTATCTATGACTGTCTAGAATGCTAGACTCTAGAATATATATATATATCGCACTTCACCTTAAAACTTCATTAGCACAGGCCTGAGGGTTATTCCACACACCTGCCTTGCAGGCTCACCTTAGAGACTGCAATGGACATGGAAAACCCTCCAAACTCTTCGTTCGTGAAGCCAAGCCAAAATATATATATTTTAAGAAACTTTATTTGTACACCATTTTATGGTCTTCCAAATTGTCTCTTCATTCTAATACTGCTGGATGAATTATAATCCACATCGATACACTGGTCATATATATATAAAAGGATTAAGAGAACTTAAACACACTGAAGTTAATTTGATTTGTTTGTTAAAAAAAATTATTCATTTATCTGCAAATTCTTTTTAAGCCTGGAAAAAGATGAAGAATTCATATTTACTGACAAACTGATGTGAAAATGCCCTGGCGACAGCCCACATTGCTAGAATGTGACCCTAAATATACACTCCATAACAGTGCTATTGCTGGATTCTAATGGCTAATTGAGTTCAATATAGAAATTCAAAACTTTGACACTACATCAGATGTAGAGAAAACAAATTTAGGATAGAATAGATTATATCAAATTTACATTAATGTAACAAACACATACACATATATGTAAGACCTTTTCATAAAAATCTTTTCCCCAAAAGCAACCATTCAAGATCATTTTTAAATAGAGTTCCCAATTTTTTTAAAAATGCAATATAACAAAAAGAATATTGAATCTACAGTGGTTCCCAAACCTTTTTTCAATACCAAGGACCCCTTTTATTTTTAAATTAATTTTTGCACGGATCCCAGGCTTTTGAAAGGTCTGCCAACTCAACAAGCTCACGGACACCAGGCTTTAGAAGAGTCTGCTAACTAAACAAGCTCACGGACCCCAGGCTTTTGAAGAGTCTGCCAACTCAACAAGCTCACGGACTCCAGGCTTTTAAGAGGTCTGCCTACTCAACAAGCTCATGGACCCCCAGTGATACCTTTGTGGACCCCCAGGGGTTCGCAGACCACAGGTTGGGAACTTCTGATCTAGGATTTCTACAGACTTAAAAGATAAGACATGACAGGCAATTGTGTTATCACAGAGTCAATAACTTCTCGGGCAGACAAAATAATTTTACAAGGACCATAGTTTGAAACAGTTAAGAGAAATTTATAGATTATATAAAATAAAAATGCTAGTATTTATCATATATGTATATTTATATATAATATATTTATATATGTATATAGTTTGTCATCAAAAAGATATTTGCGGAACTGTTTTAATATAATCTGCAATGGATTTCAAAGATTCAGCAACAATCTCTCTGGGATAGTTGAGAAATGATAATATTCAGTTTCTTCAATGGAAAAATTTGATGTATGCATCCCGAAAAACCTGTAGTCACAAAAGTGCTTTCTTGGTGTCAACAAATGGAACGTCATTGTTTAGCCTAAAGATCTAAGGAAGCAATGCTTGACGTGTATCTGCATAGGCAGAGACAAATCATTTCAAAGATTCAAGGCCATAAGGTGGGTGGATCCTAAGAAAGAAGCACATTTTCTTTTTTTTTTTGTAGTTATAACAGATAAGAGTAAAGGAGAATGAAAAGAGAAATCGCTTCACAGTGGTTCCAGAATTTCAAAATCCTTATTACATAATCCTTTCAAGATTCTTGGGACATATACGTCCCGATAGGTTTTCTATGACTGCTGGAATATACACGTCCCGTAGATCTGTTTTTTAGAAGACTACTGGGACATTTCAATTCAGGCATTAAGCACCTTGAAAGGGTTAAAAGAAGACTTATCAACATCTTCTCATTTCACAACGCAGATGAAAAAACAAATATATTTTGGCAAATTCTTATTCAGGTTTATCGTCACTCTATGATGACCAAAAGATCAGCTTTTTAAAATTTTATTTTTGTTTTAAAAAAATGTTTTGTTTTTTAAAAAATTCTAAATGACAATGATAAGTATTTGCTGAAGGAAATGGTCCTGTATTGAACATGTATATTATTGATTGAAGTTTGCTTATAACCAGAATATTTCTTTCGGTCAATCGAAATCTTAACAAATTGATGTAGAAAGTATTATCAATTAAATGACCGAGTTCTGATTTAGTAATTGATTTAGTAATTTTATTAATTGGTAATGACAGTTATTCAAAATGGTTTCCATTTATTTATTAACCCCAAATAAATGTGAGTAGTGCGGGACTAAACTAAAAAATGTAGGCAGTTGGTCATTTAGCAATTACAAAAAATATATAGATATGTATATTTAAAAAAAAAGGAAGATTTTCTTCATGAAGGAAACAGTTAATTTATATTTCTATGACCAAACTAAAAATAATGTGTTAAGAAAAAATTACTAATTTCAGTTTTTACTGAGTTTTAAATCTTAAAATTTCTATTGGAGAGAGAAATGATAGGTTTTTGCTTGCATTCATAAATGTGAACAGTGGATTCAAATTATACAAGAGCAACCGGTGCTTATTGCTTTTTCGTTTTTTATAATACTGTTTCCAACAATTATATGCATAATAATTTACAGAAATCATTTTTAAATATACAATAAATTCATTATTTGGATATGCAGGCTATAAAAGAATTTCGCAAGCAGAAAATATGGGTGGTTATGCCAGAAATGAGGAATACAGGTTGTAATCACAGCTGCGATTTACTGATTACAATTCTTATTGACCAGTTCATGCGATCGACGTGTGTCTGCATATGGTGACGACAGTGGGCTTGATCACGTGCACAATAGCAAGACAAGGCAGTTTGAGGGTGGCAGGCTCCAACCTAATTGTTAAATAATCCACACGGATCTTTGCGGTAGAAGAAGAAGAAGAAGAAGGAGTAAAAGAAGAAGCATTGACTTGGTAACTGTGTAGATTAGGAAAATACATTGTAGCAGGTTAAAATAGGTCTAGAGAAAGACCGTGGAATGACAGCGCTATGGATAGTGTTCAGAGTAAGAATGAAATCGGTTTGGTTGGTAACTAATAATTACAAAGGAACAAATCGGGGGAGTTAGTTTTGAGTAAAGGTAATTAATCTAAAAGCATAATTGAAACACATAACGAGTGTACATGAAGGAGACAGAAAAAATATGCATTTATTTAGACTCTAGCCTCAACCATTGGCACAGTAGCATCTTTAGTTGGATCTGATCAAGCAGAAACTCGGTAAGTGATTATTCCTGAACAGACACTGAACACTGGAAACAAGAATGCAAATTGTAAAGCTTACATAAGGTTTATTAACTGGAGAATTGTTAAAACGGGAAATTGTTAAAACGGGAAATCGTCTAAGTAGAATGAGGTGCAAGTGGCGTAACGATTAACAGCACAGATAATGGAATCGGTGAGCCAAGACTGTTTACGTTCACTTCGCACTAATGCCCTTGGGAAAGGCATGAATCCATCTCTTGTCCCCCACAGCTATTGGTAAAATAACATGGCAGACTGGGCTCTTTAGCCTTGCGAGGCAACCAGTCTAGGAGGACAACTCTAAATTCAAAAAGGGAAAGGCATGAATCCATCTCTTGTCCCCACAGCTATTGGGAAAATAGCATGGCAGACTGGGCTCTTTAGCCTTAGGAGGCAACCAGTCTAGGAGGACAACTCTAAATTCAAAAAGGGAAAAGCATGAATCTATCTCTTGTCCCCACAGCTATTGGTAAAACAGCAGGGTAGACTGGGCTCTTTAGCCTTGGGAGGCAACCAGTCTAGGAGGACAACTCTAAATTCAAAACCATGGAAAAGGCAACGGGAACCACCCCTCTATCCCTCCCAAGATCTATCATGGCAATACACAGTTTAAATCAGCAGAGAGCCATGATCACCCATATACCTAAAAAGATATGGGACATATCGGGTTTAAGTAGAATGGTTTTTTAATTGACTCCCAGTGTCATATGCTATGCATATACCATATGCCAAAATTTCACAATTCAGACTTGTCACCACATTTCATAATCAACATTATCTTTTTAGTTTGAATATTATCTATCAGATGTTAATGAGCAAAAATTTTAAATAAGCCAATCTTTGATCTACATTCCTCTCTGCTCTCATAATAAAAATGAAATTACGTTGGGGGGTGGTTGACACCTTGTATACCCACACAAACATTCCTATAGGTTTTCATGCTTTCACAAAGAACTTCTTTTTTGTTTTGGGCCAGGTTTTCAATTACAATCAAGTCATGCCAAATGTAATTGATCATAACCAGTTAAATTGATTATGAGATCATCAGAAAGTTATGATTGCCTGCAATATTGATTCAGTCTTGATTAAGACATCAAGATGTATAAAGATTCTGTAGCTGAAACACTGTCAAGATTATTAGACATTGATTCATTAACACCAGTTTCTTGGTCTTTGTTGCAATGTTTCGGCTGATGTACTCTCCAGCCTTCCAGTGTACCCTTCATTCCTCCTTTCTATGGATTAAATAAACGGTTTCGTTCAACATTCCCAGAAAGCAACAGAATACAACAGATACTTGAGAAAGGCTGGAGAGTGTAGCGACCAAAACGTTGTGACAAAAAAAACTTACACTAGTAGCAACAATAGCAATATTATCTTTATTTATTTTTAATTTTTGAGCAGTATTATCTTTTATCTTAATTTCCTTTGCTTTTATTTGCTTTTATCATAACTTTACTCAGGCTGTCAATCTGAGTGACAGCCTAAAAAAACTGATTTCTTTATGGTAAAGTTGCAATAAAAAGCAACTAAAAAGAAAAGATGAAAGAAAATACTGATCAAAAATTAATAATAAAAAACAAATTAATCGAGGAAGCTGATCCGAATGAATCAATGTATAATAGCAACAATGTCTCGTCTCAAAAATTCAAACAAAAACCATCAATTTTCTTCATGACTTCAGAACATATTTACCATATAAGGAATTTCAGTGTTCTAACAGAGGTAAAGGAAGTTTTTTTTCTTTGGTTAGGGATTTTATAACTATTTTTTGTTTTGAATTAATTGAATAAAAAAATAATTGAGATTTAGATTTTTTTTGTTTTTCTTCTCATTCTTTCATCTTTTTTGGTTTTTGCTTCATGGAGGGGGGGGACTATGTCCTAGTCGAACATCCAGCCCCGTCATTTGACAAACACTCTAAAAAGGTTTAAAAGAGGCATTACAAAAGGCACAATCTTGGTTCAGAAGACTTACGTCAGCTGACCTGATTCCGCGGCGAGACCAGGGAAACAAAGCCGCTGAAATGCTCACAACCCCCAGAGTTTAACAATTTGTCACATGGAATTATACAAGACTACTCTTGTTCTGTCTACCAGAAAAAAAAGAAGGAAAAAAAATAAGATCTTTAATAAGATTTAGCCAGGGCCGGCCTAGGGTTCCTGGTATCCTGGGCAAGCTGAACTACGGCACCCTTTAATTTATAGTAGTATATCTTATTTATTTATATATTGATTTATGTTTTGCAGTGAGAAAAATAAATACATAGGAATAAAAGGTTTATTAGAATAATCAGGTAAAAGAAAAAACACTTCCGACACAGCATCAGTGTTTCAGATCATCATTTGATGAATATAACAGAAAGTATTTAACTATCGGATATTCCTGAAAAATCTGACTTCACATCAGGGAATTTTCTTATTTTGACTGTTTTTATTCTGTTTGATTTATTCGTTTTTCCCATCTGTATTTGGAAAGTGCTATTGTCTCAGACACATACAGACTGGACTCTTTAGCCTTGGGAGGCAACCAGTCTGGGAGGACAACTCTAAATTCATAACTGGCCGTGTTGCTGGTACCTAGGGCCAGCCCTGTATTTAACTTTTGTACATTTCCAGCACCAGTATTCCCGTCTAAAGAAACAAGCCGAATGAGTGCTGTCGGTAAGAAAGTTACGTGACATCTAATCTAGATATCAAGCATCAGATATCAGACAAATAAACTATATACCCAATCCAGAATTTCATACTTCCTTTATTAGGGATCGGAGTTTAACAAAAATAAACATTTAAATCGACTACAATTGTACAAAGTTGTTTATGTTAAAATATACAGAGACTTCTATTTAAGTTACCACCAAATCTTTGTGAATCTCCTGAAATCTATAGCAAGATTGAATTCTGTTTGTTATGATATAAAACTAGTGGAGAAATATAATAACTTATCTACTGCAAAGCACCCAACCATCAAGGAATCTTTACTCTAGCTCTTCTTCGAGGACGTACCGAGACCATCCAGATGACAGCACTACTGAAATCAGCTAGAATACTGAGGAGAGTCCTGGAGTATTGAAGGAGACTTGCTCCATTGAAAGCCATCAATAGTAATAATAGTAATAATAATCTATCTTAGAGAAGGAAAAACTGTCCCAGCAGATCACAGTGTAAAATTAGAAGGGAGCAAAAGAAAAAAAAAACTGGACTATTATCTGGACCTTGCCAGAGAACTTATAAAAATTATGGAACCCGAAGGCGATAGTTGTGCTCATCATTTTTGGAGCGCTTGTAACGTCCTGAAAAGCCTAGTGAGGAGGTTGGAGGAACTCGAAATCCAGGGAAGAATCGAGACCATCCAGACGACAGCACTACTGAAAATAGCTAGAATACTGAGGAGAGTGCTGGAGTATTGAATAGACTTGCTGTCATTTGATCTCCAGTGTAAGCCACCAGATACTATTGGGGAACACTCAATGTGTACAAAATAATAATAATTGCTTTTATTTCATTCTGATCATCAAATGGCCCTATAATAAATAAATGTTCTTTCTCTCACAACACTGAAAATGTATAAGTTTTCAACTAAGAACAGAATTAAAAAAACACGTCAGTTATTAATTATTAAGATGTATCAAAAGCATGTTCGTTGTTTTTACAAGCCTTTACACTAAAGCTTATTTCATGTAAACATCTAAAGACCATCTATATTATTATTAATATCATAATTATATGTATCATATCATTATCAATACTAATCAGCGGTACCTTTTGTTTCAGATGTTATAATAGCAGATACAAGTGTTGAGACTCTGGCAATTTTGAGGCATTATTTTAGACTAGGCCTCAAAGCTGCGGAATCTGCTCGCAGAATTTGGGAAGCGGAAGGAAATGAAACAATATCTGACCGTTCTGCTCAAAATTGGTTTAAGCGTTTTTAAAGTTGGTCACTTGTCCCTTGAAATAAAGCCCAGAAGTGGATGACCATCAGTTATTGATTATGATGGTTTAAGGAGAAACAGACCCCCTGCACTGGAAAGCTTTCAGAAGTTCTAGGAACATCGAAAGATATATATTGAGCATTACATAAGCTTAAAAAAACATACAGGTGATTAAAAACGAAAATAGTTTTGATACATCCCAATAGAAAAGAAAAAAGTGTTCTTGTTTGTTGCTTTAATCTAAGTTAGGAAAAATAGTTGGAAAAATAATCAAACTTGTCATTGTGAAGAACATGCTTGCGTTGCATGAATTTGTATCCATGCATCTCCCTGTGAGTGCATGCACATGTGTGCCTATGCATATTATCCAAATATGCATATTTTCATATTTACTTGACACCAAAAAATGTTACACGGTTGCACGATTCTGAAACTGATGTAGCCACAGCAAGCAAGCAAGCTGTATTTTCTAATTTCATACTTCTGTTTAAGGCAGCTATTTAACAATCTAGCCAGGAAAGGAGAGATAGAGAAAAAGAAAACTATCCTACGAAAAATAATTTCTCGTTGAAGATGTACAAGCCACAGGGCGGCACCGGTTCAGTTATTGCATTTCTTTTTTTTTTTTTTTGGTTTTTGCGTGCACAACCCTGAAATGTTTCATGCCTTTGAAAGCAAGTTAGGAAATATAAATTTGTCATCGCATTCTTCTAGTTAGGTTAATTCCAAAATGGAGTTTTATTTAGGCCATAACATAAACAAAAAAACAAAAAAAAAGGATAAAACAATGTAAAGATTTTTCTTTTTTTATTTTTTATTTTAATTTATTTTTTTGCATAAAACCAAAACCAAAATTGGGAAAACCAGGTATAACGGAAAACCTTTGTAAATCAGAGAGAAATATGAAATGAGAGTTAAAAACAAAAAACAAAATTAAAAAAAAAAAAAATTTCTAAAGGGATCTCAAAAAATGGTGAAAATGCATTTTAATGTGTAATAACTGTCTTCATTCTTTGGAGACCAGAAGTCAAATGAGAACTAGTTTTTACAAAAACATAGGATCAAAACAGCAGGTTCCAATAGATAATAAAAAAATCAACAGAAGAACACCATAAATATTTTCCATCCAATCAAAACACTGCTGAAGACCACTTTCCCCAGACTCTCTCTCGAGCCTCTTCTAGCATTTGACTGTAGGTCTCCGAAGAATGTCGATGGCCACTACGAATGTTTAATTCACCGCCATTCCTTTTATTACTTCTTGGAATATCTATGTACATAGTTACTATAAATAGCACGCATCATAAAAGATATGACTAGAAAAGCAGAAAAAACACCAGAGAAGTAGTAAAATCAGTAGACAAACACACAGGTGTTATTACTTTTATTCAAGTCGATTTAGAAGTTGCCTTATTATAAAATAACAATACACATATATGTGTATGTATTTATTTATTCATTTATAGGATTTTATATTTGTGTATACGTGGCCCAGTCTAATCAAAGGCTGACTCCCAAAAAAATAAACAATGAAATATCCAATAATTTTTTAAAATTCTCCAAACATATACAGGGTGTCTCAAAAGTAATTCCCAATTTTTTACAAAAGAATTGTATCAATGCAATAAACAAATTACAGATCTAATAAACATAGAATATGCAATGTTTTACATGTAATTTTCAATGTGATTTCTGTCTATTTCCATTTAAAACATTGCATGTTTATGTTTATAAGATCTATAACTGCACCAATAAAATTGTTTTTGGACAAATAAGGGTTTAGCTTTGAGACACCCTGTATTCAAAACTGAAAAACTCCCAAAGTGCGGGAATGAAATATAGAGGTTTAGTCTGAGCTACAACTATCTAAATAGTCTTTGCGTTTCTATCCAAAGTAATCCATACAGAATTGAAAGCCAACCTGGTTATTTAATATGACAACAATTTGTGCAGAATGAACATTTAAACAAGAAACAATTGTTTTTTTAATTGTATTTTTTTTCAACTAAGAGAAACAACTTCCTGAACATGAGACCAACTTAACCCAACATAGGCATTTTTACGTCTTATGCCCTCTCACCAGCCGCTCGCAGCAGAACTTTTGGCTAGTGTGGTTCTGTTATGCCAAAGAAAAATCTCCTTAAATGCATATCTATTGCCTGACATTTTAGACTATTGCCTCTGTCCTATAATAGTTGGTACATTTATATATACATTTATAAATGCAAATGTAACAACTATTATGGGACAGAGGCAATGAGTGATATATAACAACTATTGCCTCTGTCCCATAATAGTTGGCACATTTATATATACTTTTATATATGCAAATGTAACAACTATTATGGGACAGAGGCAATGAGTGATATATAACAACTATTGCCTCTGTCCCATAATAGTTGGTACATTTATATATACTTTTATATATGCAAATGTAACAGCCATTACGGGATAGAGGTAGTATTTTAGAATTACTTATCTTTGTTACTCTTCAGAGCTAAAAATAAAGCTCTGGTTCCCTCTCGTGAGACAGTCATAGAATATCGTTAACAATAGTAGAAATTCATATTTATCAAACAAAAAACCAGACAATTCAGAATAGGATATGATCGCACGCTATTCTGAAATGCATATTGTCAATGTAAAGAGACAACAATTAGAACGGGAGAACATTTATAATTTTTTTCTTGTTTAAAATATTTGGACAGCAATCTTAAAATTGAAGAGTTATAAAAAAAAAATAAAATTGAAAAAAAAGAAACATTTTTAAATGACTGCAGTTTTGAAAATAGAACTCCTGTAGCAGACCACAATAAAGGTTGATAAAATTGCATTTAAAAATCAAGTCACATCCACCATTGTAAAGTTGGGTACTAGGGTTACCATTGATGTTGCTACCACAGAGAGGGCTGTGTATTTCCCATCACACAAACAACATTCAAATATAATTGAACAATGTCACAGTAGGTGCAACAGACAACACTTGACATAACAGCATATCACAAAGATATAATAATACTCAGTGCTGGATTAATGAAGTAGTAGATGTAGCATATGTTACAGGCCCTGTGCTAAATGCTTCAAACTATCAATTTCTGATACAGTTATTCTGCGCTTGCTCTATTATGATAGGTTACTTATAAAATGATGTTTTTTTTACATCAAGCAAGAGAGTTAAACGATAATTTACACATGTTAATACAAAAAAAAATACTGTCAAAAGTGTGCATAATTATAACAAGTGTACAGTATTCCTAATTAAGACCAGCATGTATCTATCTTTTTCTCGTTTAGGAGCAGATTAATGCATAATAATATTATGTTGTTATATATGAAATATTGCTTTTTTTCATATCATAAAGAATAATGCTAAAAGTGAAAGATTTATTAATACAAGTGCATGTCTTTTTTCTTCAAATTCAATGTAAATAGGGATATAATTAATTAATATTGGAGGTTTTGAATCTATGGTGTCTACCCAAGATATTAGACTTATTTTCAAGCAAGATTTCAAGTTAGGACATAATGCTACTCAATACTGAAAAGTCAGACATATTTGTCGTATTATCTGGCTATATAGCAAATGAAAGAATTTAAATACTTTGCTATTAAAAAATTGAATTTTTTTACTATTAAAAAATTGAATTTTTTTACTATGAAAAGATCGAATTTTTACTATGAAGCAATTGAATTTTTCTACTATGAAAAAATTGAATTTTTTTACTATGTAAGTAAAAAAATTATGTTTATGCATATCTTTTTAAAAATTTGGGCCCCTTTATAACATATGCTACAGGCCCCACTTTTAACTTAATCAGGCTCTGAAAATACTAATCGTTTTACTTGGCCTTTGTTTTTTTGTTTTTTTGGTTGTTGTTGTTGTTGTACGGTCAAGAAGCAACAAGACGGAACAAAAAAGTGAAATAAGTTCAAAAGTCAGAAATCTAGAATATTCTCTGTTTGCTACCTGTAGATTGAGTTAAGTTATTGCTTACAGGAATTATTAACATATAAACTTTGTGCAAAGTCAAAAACTTGAGGTGTGTTCTTAGAGCCAGTATTGAAATTCTAAGATGTATAAAATAGTCAATATGTGAATTCTGATCTACGGAGAAAAGTTATTTGCAAAATTCATACATCAAAGTGAGAAATAAATTCCATATGTTTGGCACAAAGATAAAAAAATAATGCTTTCATTATTTTAAATATGGTTTTTGTTTTTGGGTTTTTGTAGGGGAGGGGGTTAATTTTTGATCTTCATATCATTTTTATGCTGAACAACCATACCATTCATTTAAATCTTTGAAATGAATTTGTATATAATAATAAGTAATTTATGCATTAATAAGGAAGACAGAATGAAAGAAAATAATCAGGTGATGAATTTGAGCAAATATTCAAAATCTTAGACTACCATCGAGAAAATAACTATGAGATACAACAGGAAGATTCCATTAGATTCTTTTCAATTCCATACACTTCAAAGCACACACACATGCACACACACACACACCAGTGCCGGATTAAAGCATGGGCTTTAGGGGCTGCAGCCCAAGGGGTCTCCGCCAGCTTGAGGGCCTCCAGAGATTGGGGCGAAAAATTATTTCATTTGTGAATGCGGAATCAAAGTAATTATTTATCCACCTTCCAAGGGAAAATGAGACACAGGGTTGAATTTAAATAGGGGAGACGCACGCGTACGTGTGGGTGGTTCCAGAAGACGTCCAGTCCCGTCAACACTTTTTCGGACACCTCAGAAATCAGGCAATGAATCTGACCCTACAACTTTAAGTGCAATCGGGAGGTGCTGCCTAGAGGAATGCCCCCACCCCCCTCCTAGAACTGGACTTTGTATACTTTTTAGAAACCACAGGGCTGAATTAGTATAAAAGTACTATAAGTTTTCTATTTAAAACAGCGTTCAATTAACGTATTGTATATATATATATTTGTAATAAACATACAAAGGCAAAAAGAACACTGTACTTTATACATCGTATGATGGTTTGTGATTTCTAAGAATGACTTGGACAAACTTGCTCTCGTGGCAATTGAAAACGATGTTCTCAAGAACTTACAATTTAATGTTTTGGAGAGATTTGTTTCCAAGAAATTATGCAAACCAAATGATTGTTAGCCTTATAAAAATAAATTTGATTTTTCTTTCCTTTTGAAAATATTACTGGGGGCCTCGCAATACCCGCAGCCCAGGGGCCTACAAAATCTTAATCCGGCACTCACACACAGACACACACATATGCGTACATACATGCACATATTATATGTCCAAAACATCTATATGATATATGTCTGCATTTGTATGAGAATGTGTTGGTATGTATTTGTAAGATCAAGTTGCAACTGTTTTAGTGGAAAAATTCACACAACCATTAGTCTACTAAAGTGCTGGCACTTTCACATTAATAGCATCCAAAGTTTTAAAAAGTAGAAATTTTATTGCAGGTTTATGGAAGCCTATAGGAAACCAGCAGTTTCACAGAGAGTTCACGTACAGAGGCGTGGCTAGAGATTAGGGGGGGGTGGGGATTTGGGGGCCCAGGGGCTTTGACTACTTGACGGGCCCCCTCCAACATCTAATGAGTTTTGTCAGTAGAAATGCAGTAAATGAACTGCTATTTGTAAAGCTTTTGGGTGGCCCCCCTCCATTGGGGTCCCAGGGGGTGTTTTCAAATAACCCCCCACTCAGCTACGCCTCTGTTCACATAACGGCTTCTTTTTGAGAGGAATAGCAAGAAATTCTTTCTGTGTTTCTGCAAGCATTTACCCATTTTCAAAGCTACATCCAACAATTATCTTTATTCAAATTCCAACAAAACTGATGTCATAATTTACAAAACAATATTAATCCAAATATAAGAGACGGGAGAGAAAAGAAGGAGAGGAGTTCAGCATTTATCCCAGAAAAAAAAAAAAAAAAAAAAAATGAAGGAATATCTAAGCAAATAAATCCTAAAACTTTTAAATATTTTCTAGAATGGATAAAAAGAAATATTCAGAGAAAATTAAATGGTTTTTATTTTAATTACATTTTTTAGGGAGAAAAACAAAAAACTTATATTTCCCACATTATCAGTTACAGACAGACATGTTTCTTTTTCTTCTGAACTATTGGACTTGAACTAATGGCCGATTTGATAAACAAATAATTGCTTACTGTTGTACTTTCCTCATGGCCATTAGCAATAAAGAATGAAATGATATGTTTATTAGTTTATATTTCTTATCAAATCTTTTTTGTTTTTCGTTCAAAGGTCTATCATTAAACCAGTGACGGCGATAGGTCCAACTGCACCCCCCTGCAAATTTTTTAAGATTATTTTTTTTTAGATTTTTTAAGATTAATTTTTAGATTTTTCTAGATTATTTTTTAAAGATTTTTCAGGGTTCCTCAGAAATATTGCACCACCCCGCATACAGGGTCTGCGGGGCCCCACGCGCCGCCTCTGATTAAACACAACTGCCTTCCTGACGTATAAAGGCCTGGCTTCGAAGGGAACGTAAAGGCTTGGTTTCAGAGGAAACGTAAAGGCCTGGCTTCGAAGCAAACAGCACAAGACATCGTCCTGTGCTGAAATATTAAATTTTATAAAAATAATACACAGAAACCTGAGTCTTTCATTGCTAAGACCAGTGAGGAAACTGCAATGGTTTATTCAGTCATGGTATTATCTTACTCAAAAAATAAATAATGATAATAATTAGAAAAAAAAAATATTTAAAAACACAATCAGTCCAGGGTGCTACTGATTTTGACAGATGTCTATAAGGAACCTATTCCAGCCAGATTCTATGACATGAGAAGAGGGTGGGAGCAAGGGGACTATTGTCTAAAGAAATATATATAATATAATATACTATCTCTATCCCATAATAGTTGTTGCGTTTGCATACAAAAAATGATTACTAAATGTAACAACTATTGTGGGACTGAGGTAGTAGAAATTATCGATACAATATCAGTTCGTAGAAAAACTTTCAATTCTTCATGATGCATTTGTGGAGAAAATTCCGAATCTAAAGAACTAGGTTCAAACCTTCACAGTTTTTTTTATAGAAAACAATTAATAAAAAATAATTTTTTAAAAATCTTTTCTTTTGTATTTTGTCAATAAATGTTTTAGGGACATCAATCCATCTATGGACTCATTGCTTGAACAAACTTTGGTGAACTACAGAAAACTTAAAAGGAAAACCCTGCTATATATAATACATTATATAAAT
>VCCN01003898.1:92749-116747 GCA_006491835.1 Architeuthis dux
TTTTTTTTCTAAATTCAATACATCTGAATTAAAGAAGGATCGGTAATAATAATAGTAATAATAATAGTAATAATAATCTTTATAAAACAAAGTGGAATAAAGGCTCGTGAGGAGGAGGAGTACCCTGACTGACAACAGAACTGGAATGTTGGAGATGGGCCTACTTAATAATGTCGTCCATTGTAGGTACAATAAAACATGGTATCTTATATCATTATAATAACTTCATTCCTTCATTGGTTCATTTTATACAAATTTACAGAAAAAGAAATAATCTTTGGCATCTTTACACATCTCATTCTACAAAATATAGACTTCAGCTAATAAAATTTTTGCGGATATTAAACAAATAACATCCTCTTCAAATACTGTAAATCTTTTTTGACCAAATTTTTGACCAAATTTTTGACCAAATTTTTGACCAAATTCTTTCTGTTTCTTTTTTTTTGCTTTGATTTTTCGTTTCGTTTCGTTTCGTTTTTTTGGCTTTTCCGTGTTTTTTTTTCCTCTATAACATCTGTCAATAAATATAGTTGTCCTCACACATAGGAAAATCTCGGATGTCTCCGTTTCGAGTGAGCTAAAAGAGTCATAGTAGAAGTAGACTTGGCATTGCTTTTGTTTTTTTTTCTCAACATTAGTAAGGTGCAAATTTTGTTCTGTCCACTTTCTTCAATGCACTATTAGCCGTCACCCCAACCCGCATTTTGGCCGTAAAATTTTTGCGATCATTACTCAGGTCGTATATGCTTGCAACATTTAAATACGGCACTGGTTTCATCAATTGATTCAGCGGGATGGCCAAGGGATGATGGGACTGAACAGAGGTCAAGGACGTGGTTGTTGGGGTTGAGGCCGGGTCAAGGGTCAAATTCTTATGCATTTCCATGCTGTAGAAAAATGGGAGAGGGAGATCAGTATTAGACAAAGACAAAAAAACGAAGTGCAACTACACTGGACAGAAATGTTAGTAACTACATAAAAAAAAATGAAAAAAAAAAAAGAACATACATCTGCAAGAGACGGACCGGATAGGTGGTCGGCAGCAGCAGCAGCAATACGGAAATAACGATGCAACATGATCAAGTGGGGGGAGGGGTAGTTTTGAAGAGAAAAGCACGAGTAAAAAAAAAAAAAAATAAAAAAAAATAAGTGCCCCCACCACCATCACTGCACCACACCGTCACTACACACCACCAAAAAACGACCACCACCGCTACAGAAGCAGAAGTGGGGTAGCCAGGTGGGTGTGATCGCTAGGTGGGTCACTGGGTGGGGTTGGAAAAGGGCCTGTGGTGTTCACATTAAGAAAGTATTAAAAAAAAAATAAACATGGGTGGCAGGGACATAAACAAAAAGCAACATAAGAATTTAGTAAAAAAAAAAAAAAAAAATTAAATCAATGATTTAGCACTTGGAACAGGATTACCATCAGTGCTTAAGCTTGGACTGTCAAGCCCTACTTAACAACCTGTTCAGGAAGGCGCAGAAGGATTTTGCCCGGGCAGCAGAAACAAAAAGCAATGCCAGCAATCTAGTCATCTGTCTGTATACTCAGAATGTCGGCTCACAAAAAACCACAATCCGTACGTCATTCAGTGGCTTAACTATCTATAGCTAACATTGTTCATGCATTGTGCATGTCCACACTTTCTTCCATCACTTCTTAGAGATTGCAGTGTATGGTAGCTAGTCGATAGCTAGTTCTAAACACCATATAGTTAACATTGTTCATGTGTTGAGCATGAACAAGCATTTTGCCCTCACTTCTTAGAGATTGCAGTGTATGGTAGATAGTTGATAGCTAGTTCTAAACACCATATTATTAAAATTGTTCATGTGTTGAGCATGAACAAGCATTTTGCCCTCATTTCTTAGAGATTGCAGTGTATGGTAGCTAGTTGATAGCTAGTTCTAAACACCATATAGTTAACATTGTTCATTCGTTGAGCATGAACAAGCATTTTGCCCTCATTTCTTAGAGATTGCAGTGTATGGTAGATAGTCGATAGCTAGTTCTAAACACCATATAGTTAAAAATTGTTCATTCGTTGAGCATGAACAAGAATTCTGCCCTCACTTCTTAGATATTACTGTGTAAATAGGTAAAGGTAAAGCATCCCATCTCTTAAGAGATCTTAAGAGATAACTCCCAATGTAGTATGGAGCCCGGTTTCTATTGCATGCGTCGGCTTAGTGATCCTTGCAAGTCTTAAGTCTGATCAAGACCAGGACTTTATTTCTACATGTTTATATGACCACCCCCTTGGCAGGATGCAAATCCACCGAAAGGATACCTCCACCCTAATCATGAAGCATAGCATGTACTCAATTAGCTGCTGAGCACACAGAAATTTGTCCTAATGACAAGTTTTCCACACTCTTTGTTCATACCAGGAATCAAACCCACGACCCACTGCGTGTGAGGCAGACATGCTAATCATTACACTATCTGAGCGGACCTAGTTCTAAATACCATAGAGTTAACATTGTTCATGTGTTAAGCCTGTTCACACATTTTGCCCTCGATTCTTAGAGATAACAATGTATGGTAGATAGTTCTAAACACCAGTTGATAACTGGATATTTAAAAAATCAAAATAGAATGAAATAAGGTCTATATGGATTGAGGTAGAACTAGCAAGGTTATTTATTAAGAAATAGCCTAAAATAGTATAATATATATAATGGTAAATGAGACAGACATAAATTTTTTTAAAAACGATGCAAATATTACGCTACGTCCAAGGCTGGTATTATGACTAGGGGACCATCTACCGAAGCTCGATATGGACAGTCATGGGACTTGAATGAGTTGCAGTTAGTTGTCGTCCGACAAATAACCTTATAAACCATTCATCTTATAGTCCTGCATAGTAATCTTACAACTAGTTTCCTTTATGCAAACTTTTAAAAGACTAAATAAAATCTGGAGAAAAAAATCCCAAATATGAACTCGACGAGGATTAAGCCTGCAATCTGCATATAAATTGAGCTTAACTAAATTCCTTCCGAAATAAGTAGATCAGCCCTCCCCACCAAAACTGGGTGGTTTTCTGATTCAATGAAGATTTTATTTTTGAAATATTTAAAATTGTTAAACCGAAAGATAATAGACTTTATATTAACAGTGCCTTCCTGACAAGAATTTAAGTGTAGCTTCACAAGGTGTACCCATAAAAATATGAAACACAGTGACCTGGAACAAATAGTTGTGTAATGAAAAAGTTGCATAAACTAAGGAGGCATATTTTGGGTTAAAAGCCAGTTGGCAGACAACCAGCCGGAGAAGGGCCACGTGTATTCAACTAGGTCACCTTTCTTTTTGGTAAAGGTCCAGTTGATGTACACGTGGGTCCTATCTACGGCCAGCTATTTGGATGAGCCAAGAAAGCAATATTAAAGTACCTACATGCTCCAGGCCAAACTTAGCAAAAAGCAGTATTGGTGTAAGTAAGTACACCTGAGCATGCTCTATTGGCTCAGTAAGCCAGTTGTGATCCTGTGCCTAGTATAAGAGATATATCGTGTGGCTAGTAATCGTGATAAAGCTTTGAAGAGGATGAAAGAGAAAAACTATTTAGTGTTCTTGTCTGAATTTTATTAAATAGGGTGATTTAATCATTATGTGTGGTTTATTTGGACGATTTTCCTCATCTTTGTCGTTTATATTTCAAAAACCTTTCAACTGTGTACCATCCGAACTTCGTTGGGTATGTTGTGTTCTGGAATGTTCAATCTGGTTCCGGATAGCCTGCGCATCCCCTCACATATGCCGAAACACAAAAATCAGATGTGATGATTATATGAGGGGATACGCATGCTCCTCTGGAACCAGATTCAACATTTCAGAACACAACAGAAACTCGAAGAAGGCTGGATGGTACATGTCAAAAAGGTTGAGATATATAAACAACTAAGACAAGGAGAATAGTCTGAATAAACCACATACAATGATAAAAACTCTTTACATTTATTTATTTCAAAATTGACACCAATTTTAAGGTTCCGTTTGGTTACAGCGTTCTCAGTTGGTCAATTTGGGAGTTTTTTTCAAAACAATCTTAGTTAAGAATTGTTTCTAAAATCTTCGAAAGCAGAAAGATGGAAATATTTTCTTTTCTTTTTTTAAAACATCAGGGAAGGAAATAAGTAGTGTCTTTTTTTTCATTTTCTTTTCTGGGAAGGAAATAAGTAGTGTCTTTTTTCTGGGAAGGAAATAAGTAGTGTCTTTTTTTTCATTTTCTTTTCTGTTTTTTTGGGTTTTTTTTTCGAGTATCTTTATCTTTTCAAGCGCAGGAAAGAATTTTGTCTTTTCTTTTCATTTTTTCTCTCTCGCAAATACAGAGTGAAAATGTATATCAGAATAAAAATGATACATCTAGAGTGTATTTTGCAGATGATGAAGGATTTCAAATCTTTTTTTTTTTCATCTTGAAGGGACGAGAAGCTAACAGATATCTACAAAAAGCACCAGTCCATCTTAGCTGAGATCCAGCTTGTCCTAAGTGATATATAAATTGGTATATGTTGTTGAATAATAAGTTTTATTATCTACATTAACAATTGTATTTGCTACAACTAACAAGTAAATATATATATATATATATATTACTAGAAGGACAGACCAGCTGCTTCTAGAATAAGTGAATAACTTATTTGACAAAAAGTGATTAAAATCAATCAGCTATATTCTTGTTTGTAAGTAGTATAATCACATATGCTTTCATTGTTCTGATTTGTAAAGGGATTTAGAAATTTTAAATGTATTTTCTCGCTATGTTTTTTAAGTAAAATGTCAAACTGAGCAAAGTTGGGCCCGCGTGTATATCAACGAGACCTTTACCAAAAGAAAGGCGGACTAGTTGAATACACGTGAAAATAGTCCAAAGTTGTTCGTGAAGGTTTGAAAAACTGTCTAAAAGAAATATTACCTTAAATTCAAACCTAGATTTGGATTCTCTACTTGTGAATATATTTGACCGAATACAATGGAAGTCGTTTTTTTAGAAATGTGTCAATTATAAAAATAAACTTTTAATAAAAAAGGGCTTCTAGCAATAATAAAGGTTTATATAGTTTGTAGATTTAAGGATCATCAACTTTTAAATTAAAATCAATAACATTTTGCTAAAATGAGTAACGAGTATAAAGTACTGTTTATAGTTATGAGAAGGGTCATTAACATTCAAAGATCTTCTTTTTTTTGGACAATTGAACTTGTTGTTTGTGTTGTTAACCTGAAAAAGGCCATAGAATAGAATGGCTGAAATGTTGTGTTAACAACGAGAAGGAGTTCAATTGTCCAAAAAAAATACTCTTTGAATATAAAGTAGTATGCTCAAATGTGAACATGTTTAATGGATATTTCTAGCAATTTGTTCTTAGTATTGTTTACTTTCTTAGCTCATGTCAATTTAAATTGATATAGATGTTTGGAAAAAGCACAATATTATATCAGACTGAATAGACATGCAGACAAAAAATAAAGCAATAAAATTAACAGAGTAATTAGCTTAGATCATTTATGGACTTCTTATTTTATGAACAATGCTACAGACAAATTGATTTTGTAAAACAGTGATATTAATCAAGAAGGAACAAATCGATCAAAAGAAATTCACTGATAAGTAACTTCACATTTCTATACAGCACATCATCATAAAACTGGACAATCGTTTAAGAACATTTCAGCTACAGTGCTTTAAGTATGAGAAACAGAGATAAAGAAAAAATGATAATAAAAGAAAAAGTTTAATGAATCTTTTAAAATTGTATACCAGACTAATGTACTGTTGTGCTTATTTTAATATCTAAAAACCTTCGCCGAAATGAGGTTAAATAAATCTACTGTTTACAACTACACCAGTTTTAGTTTTTAAAGGATGTCTAATAATAAAACCAACTTTTTTCGCAGCTGGATGTTTCACTCCAAAAGAGCAGGCATACTACTCTTGATGGAATCTAATGGTATTGACAATCATGCGCGTGATCTTCTTGGATTGTCCTGACATTTTTGACACTATATAATATATATATAAACATTTTTGACACTAGTTGTGCATACGGTGAGCTGTACACAAATATAAATATTTGACTCTTTTTATGGATTTTGTTCGCTGACTTATTGAATGATCATGTGTTAGAGACACATACAGGTTGGAGAAGATCTTTTTTCTTTTCGAAAGGATACATTTGGCAGGTGGCCAGAAGATTAACCTAACATCAATCCCACCAAGATTCTTGCACCCATTATGAAGGAGTGTATTGAAAATGTCCTCTTGGACTTGCCCTAAGATATAGCAGTATTCTCGACAGCATCTGATGCAGGTGATTTGCCAAGTCTTTGGAGGATTTAAAAGGTGAACAAACAAATTATTTTCATTAAATTTGACTAGTTTTTACCCTCATCTTAATTCTTTAATTGTTTTTATACAACTTTCAATTCGGGCCATTGTTTCTCTGGCAACGAATAACAATGCAATGAAAGTAAAAACTATTCAAATTTAGTAAAAATAAATTTGTTACAATACTTTATCTAATAATAAAAATAAAAAGTGAACAACAAATGTTCAGGAAAACCTACTTTGGTCACTTAAAACTAGGTTGGATTTAGTGTAGGCTTCTGGTGGGAAATCAATTAAAAAGTAGTATGTTGATTTGGTATTGCTTACAAAAATAGTTAGTTATTATTATGAGACATCCTTTAATTACAGTGAGATATAGATATTCCTTTCAGCATTAGTCTATTAGTTTTTTGCTTGAACAAATAATTCAATGACATCAAGAATGAAACTTTTTACAAGCATGTTTCTCAGCATACTAATAATTGTTTCTTTTTCTTTTAGATTAAAGGGCCTAATAAAGTCTAAGAAGATAGGACAAGCAAGATCTCAAGGTTACACAAATTCAGGGGCAAGTGCTTTTCAAAACTGTTTATTTCACCCCAACAGCAGTATAAGTAATGTTAACAGTAGCAACAGTCGTAGGAATTCGTTTCGTCTGCGTAATTTCTTCTTTTTTTTTTTATTTGTTTGTTCGTTTGTTTTTTGTCTGTTCATCTTTGCTTTTTTTTCTGTTTTGTTGTTTTTGCTTTTTGTTGTTTTTTTTTTTTGGCTTTTTTTTCTGCCTGTATGGCTGTCAAAATTAGCCATGCCTTGTGTGGCTCTGGCTTTAGCGTCTTCAAGACCATCAGCAATACCAGTAGTCCTGGTGACACACACTGCTGTCTCATTGGCCCTCTACACGCATCAACACCACGTGTGCTCCCCTATCAGGCCAAAATATGCAATGGGCAACAGCCAGGCACCATTTGGGGAGGAAGAGGAGGAGGAAGAGGAGGAGGAAGGCTGGCATCATATTCTTCCAATCTGAAAGTAGCACAAGAACTTTACGTTCACCCATCAGCTTTTATATTAGCAACTATTAACAAGCTAATTTCAGTCTGAATGTTTGGGATGAGGGATCATCAATATACATAGATTTTTTCGGACAGTTATCCTCGTCTTTGTTGTTGTTCTTTTTAACACAATATTTCAGCCGTTGTACCCTACAGCCTTCTTCAGGTTTGTGTCATAATTGGAGGATGAGGGTAATGGAATAATTGAACGAGAACCCCCTTCGAAGCGTGGGGGCAGAACATCCTCATTCTGGCATCTATGTTCTGGTGGGGACTTCCACTAGGGCCACGCCTATTTTTGTAGTTATTTTGATGGGGTTGGAAAGGTTATTCCAACACCACAAAGTCGTTAAGAATTTGCTGACTTCATGTGTTACCAACTTGGGAAATAGTATGGAGCAGTTAACCCTTCTTTTCCAGTAGTGGGAAATGGTAAAGGGCAATTAACCCTTCTTTTCCGATGGTGGTCTTAGGAATTGGTAAGGGGCAATTAACCCTTCTGTTCTGGTGATGGTCTTGGGAAATGGTAAGGGGCAGTTAACCCTTCTTTCCCGATGGTGGTCTTAGGAATTGGTAAGGGGCAGTTAACCCTTCTTTTCTGGTGATGGTCTTAGGACTTGGTAAGGGGCAGTTAACTCTTCTTTTCTGGTTTTCAAACCCACTTATGACACCCACCTGAAGAACGGCCGCACCGTTGTGTTAAAAAGAAGAACAACCAAGATGAGGACAACTGTCTGAAAAAATCTATATATATTAACAAGCTATTGGAGAAAAGAGAGGAGTGTCTTCTTTTCTTGCTATTTAGTAGTCAGCATTATTATAACAGTAAACGGTATGCTGAGGAAAATAGAACAAGGTATAACTGACAAATTTACGGCCTGCTAGTATCATCTACAACCGAAGGGGAGAAGCAATGAAGAATAGCCACAGATATGTTTTGTGTTAGGAAGAGAGCAAGAAGGGTGTATTATAGAAAGCCTGGCTTATGCCTGAGTATCGAGAAGACAGAAACAAAATAAATAAAGACATGCATTGTCATTTGAATGAGGAAAATAAAAGGAAAAATTGGGGAAACTAATAGATCTTTCCCTAACATAGTCATCAGGCAGTGTATGTGTGGTGCAAATATGTCAATTTTTGCAACCCTCCCTTTTTAAATATTACTACCTCTGTCCCATAATAGTTGTTACATTTAGTGTATGAAATACATATTCAAATGTAACAACTATTATGGGACAGGGGTAGTATTTTTTAATTAAGCCAATGTTAGTGTTCTAAAGATTAGTTTTGAATTGCATTGCCTTTATCGAATTATTATTTCAAGGTTTTCATCTAAATATTTCACCATCTTTTTTCTATTATCATTAAAATTTGATAACATTAAACCAGTTACTATTACACATTGATTCTTTTGGACCAGTATCCTCATCTTTGTCATTTTAATCACAATGTTTCTGTCATTGTATCCTAAAGGTTTTTCTCTAATGCTAGTCTCATTTTTCATCTTAGCTCATCTACCTGTGTATTAGGGATATTCATGACAGTAAAGTTTCTATCACTGTACCTTCAGGCCAATCCGCATGTTGTTTAGTGATCTTAATGGCAATATCATTGATAGGGGCTAGGCCCGATGCATAAGCAAATTAAGTGGCTGCTTAGTCCCATAGCTACCAGAGGGTTCCTGTGGCAGTGGGGGCCCTCAAGAGGTGGTGGTGGACCCACTGCCTCATTTTGCTTAGAGCTACATAATAGCTTGGGTCAGCCCTGGGGGCTATTATGTATATTTATAGCATTCACTCAATGGTAGTTGAGACATTAGTTTAAGACTGTTTTATCTGCTGTTTTCCTTGTCATCTATATTATATCATCGTAATTCTGGTTGTCCGAGTTTTGTATTTATTTGCATACTTGTTGTTTTCTGGTCACACAAAATAACAAAGAACTTAGGGTTACTTGAACCATAACTCCAGTTCACAATATGTCACTCATGAATGACTTTATATGTTCACAACAACTTCGACCTCTGCTTCCAGAACAAGGCTCTGCTGAGAATGCAATTTTGCACAAAAGCGAGACTTAAAGCTCAAGGCTCATTGACACCTTCATTTATATACTTTATACTTCAAGAATAACAAATGATAGGAGGTGACATCAGTAGTAGTAAGAGTATAGGCAGGGGAGCAAATTCCCTTAAAAATTCAGGCAAAATAGCGTAAAATTCTGGGCGAATCAGTATAATTCGGGCAAAACCGAGTAAATTTTTGGACAAATCAAGGTCTTTGCTCCCATAGCCAAAGAGTTCTCATGAGTGACAGTACCCAACAAGGAACTATTTAACTGAAGTACTGATTTCGGTCGGTGTTCCCAATTGTTTTAAAAGGTTAGTGAACACCACTGTAGCCTATATTTTAAACTTTCATACTCAAGAGCTTCCATATCTAATGTGCTTTGTCTACTTTGAGTTCTTGATGGTACAATTCTTTCCGGATCCTTTTGGATTCTAGTTTTGTCTATATCCAGTGTTATTCAGACCAAGAATGAGTGTTCATGGTTGGAAAGAGTATCTTGAAGCTGTTTGTTTTATGCATCGATTATAATAGATTTATTCCCTAATTAAGGCGTGCCCTGCTCTTTCTCCAATTGTGCTCTTTTTCTTTCTGATGTTTTGATAATTAAGCTTAATTAATTATTTAATTAATTAATTGATAACTATGGAATTAACTTCAGATCTGTACATCTGCTGAAGAATGTCAGATGGTTGTATTTGTGCCAATTTTGGATGAGACTTTTCTAATAGTCTCCCTTCTAATATCATGCCAAGTCCCTATTGATCTAGAGATGTCTCCTCTTGGTGCAATGGTTAGCTAGGTTGTCTTACAGATTGTGTAAGGATATTGTGATAAAGGCAACAAAGAAAAAAGAATTGGTCCAAAAGAATCAATGTATAATAGTAACAGTACCTTGTCTCAGAAACGTTTGATATTCGATTTGAAAGGATTTGATTTTTATTTTTCAATGAAAGGTTTATCTTTAATCTTCTGTTTAACTGAGTATTTTTAATCAGTTAAAATTCAACTGAGTATTTTTAATCAGTTAAAATAAGAAATGAAACTAAGTTGATTGAGAAAAATACAGTGGGTGCAAAAAATATCCGATACATTGCAAAAAGTTTATTTTAACACACAGCTTCAAAATTGACAGAATTTGGACCAAACATTTCAGATTTTTGTAAATAACATTTCAATGTTCAATCTTTGTTCAATATTTTATTGTTTTTGTTAATATTATAACCCATTCAGGCCTGGGTTTGTTTAAGGGTTACAAAGCAAATGCGGCAATGGGTAGATTTAAGTTTACTTATTCTCTAAGAAACCCTCGGAAGTCATATATCATTTTGAAGGTTATAAGATATGGATTTCATTTATGGCAAAATAATACAAATATGATGGTCATGTGACCTCGTTATGCATTCAAAATGGCCGCCATATTCAAAATGGCCATGAAAATAAACTGCATCTATCAGGGCTTGAAATTACTGGTAAAAAATGTGTTTGGATGAAAAGATATCTTCCTCGGGACGGCTCCAGGCCTGAATGAGTTAATCTTTCGTTCAAATTCTGTCACTTTTGGAGCTGTATAAGTATGTCAAAATAAACTTTGCAATGTATTGGATACTTTTTGCAGCCACTGTAAGAGTTAATTATTTGGCAGTTTTAATTAAAAAACTAATTAGATTTTCTTTTTTCACTGAATAAAATGCTTTAAAACTGCAGGAAGAAACAAGATTTGAAAATCAAATTAAAATAAACAACAAAATCAAGCAAATGGAACTAAATAAATGAAAATTGGTTGGATGTGTAGGGAAGGAGATACTGAGAACAGTTGTCTACACCAGGATTATTAAATACACCAGAAGAATATAAACTTGTATAAGAAACATAGACAAAGCATAATTGAAGCATACAACCCACAAAAAAAAAGAGTATGATGGATAATGCAATAAGAATGTAAGTTGGAAGTGTATGTTGATGAAAAAAACAACAGATTATGTGGATTTGTTCGATTACTAATGAAGTTTACTAAATCAGAGGTTCCCAACCTTTTTGTTCCTCTTGGGAATTCTCACAAGTCCCTATGTATCACTAAAAATTAATGATCAAAAATTGATAAAATTATATCGATTTTAATAAAAGCTCCATTTAATTGTTAGTGAAAGGTTTCCAGCTTAATAATTAATTCTTTGAATATATCAGTCTTAAATTGTTTAATTTGGTTGTGCATGTTTTTCGGCAATAAGTTTATTATTACGAAAGAAAATTATAGCAGCTGCACGATGAAGATCATGTTCAGGTGTTTCGAGATTTGATAGGTGATTTGAATTAATTCTCAACAGCACTGAAAATATTGACCCACGAAGCCATGTTAATGGAAATAATAGTAATACTTAAATAGCAGTTTCAGTAATCCATTTGTATGTGCACACCATTGTTATACCCTATGTACCCATTGAAAAGTGCAAATATACCCCAGGTTGGGAACCTCTGTGCAAAATCAAGATATTGTAAATCAGGCATATTGTAGAGCTGAAAGGGGTGACGGCTAAAATGGTTACTTTTTTTTTTTTTCATTTTGTTATGGAAAACAATTTCTTTTGTTTGCAAAGTGTTAATTGTGAAAATTGTCAAATATCTTAATTAAAGCTCAGGTAATATTGTCAAATATTGAAAGCTCAGGTATGTTAATTGCCAAGTTTATACTAATTGTAGATGAGAAATGACAAATTGAAATTTAGCTGGGAGTCACAAAAAATCCTTTCCCCTTTTATAACTAAGAATTAACGCATAACATTATGATTTAAACTTCATGGTACATATTGTATGAATAATAATCTAATCTGGATTGAATTAAAGTCATGCTTAAAATGTACAAGACAGTTTCGGGCAAAACGTGTTAAATTTTCGAGCAAATCATTGTAATTCGGGCAAAACCATGGATAATTTCGGGCAACTGAAGCCTTTTGCCCCTCTTAATGAAAGAGTTCCGATACACCTATGAAACTATGTATTAAGGCATTATAATCAAAACTAAAATAAAAAAACGCTTATCTATCTATATAGTGAACAGTATGACTTTTTACTTTTCTCTTGGAGTCATTGTCCGTAACAATGGACTCTTCAACTTAAAAGTAACAATTTTGCAGATAAAATATCTCCTACCCACCATTTGAGCAATGGACTCCTCCACTTAAATGAGTTCTAATAAAACCTCAAATGAAATTGATAATATATAAACATTTATTTATACTATCAACAGCTTTGAAGTAATGAATTATTAAGTCTTAAAGTAGTTTCGTCTCTTAAGAAAATCATCTGATGGAAACTCAAATATATCCCTGAATTCTTTCTCAGATAATAACTAGTTCATAATATATAATATTTTCTGTTATGAATTAAAACCATGCTTAAAACTTTAATTAAGGAATACATACAAGACATAAACGTTATTTTAAGGTTACAGATTAAAATAAAAGCAGGAATGTTCCAGGTGATAGTTTTAAGTTGTCTAAATGTTTTAGGTGAAGCATTGTCATTATTATGAATTTTGACTAGATTTTTTATTATTGAGTATGACCAAATCGCGTTGGATACACCTGTTCTCATAACATCACCAAAGTAAAGCGATGTCGAGCCTGGTCTTTACCCAGATGGGTGAACATCTGAGAATACCAGCTCCAGAGAATACTGTATCCAGAAATAAGATTGTTCTGTGGCCGTCTCAGCCTAGGCTCTTTTGCCGTTAAACAGAACATCTTGCCAAGGACCAGACTGTGCACCTGGTCCTTTCTCACACATATGCTGCTCCACGGAGGACACATGAGAGTGTGCTCTCCTAGGGGCCACCATACTCATACCGAGGGGCAGCGATTATTATCATCATTTTTTCTTATTGCAATGGTCGGATCATTTTTATATTCTGCAACCATTAAGTAAGCAGGACGGCTCAGAAATAAAGAATAAGCCTCCAACAAGATTTGAAAGTTAATTCTTCATTTCTGATCTATGCTGCATACTTAGCAATTGTAGAATGTAAAAAAAACGCCCTGGGCATTGCGATAAAAAAACTACCAAAATAAGACAAAAGAAAAACTAGTCAAAATCAATAAGAGTTCCAGGTGATATCAGTACTTTGCATATTAAATTCATACAAAGAAAATGGAATGTCAAGGGAAACAACTTCTGATCAAAACTATCTCCCTTTGACCATTTGGTGAAATTTAAAAAAAAAAATTCTATTCACAGACGAGTTCCACTATTTTTTTTTGCTATTCATTGAAGAGTTCCACTGTCAATTTCAAGCAGTTTCAAGTGGTTTATGAATTTAAGAGTTAAAAGTGAAACGAATAAACAGGTGAGTAAAGGGAGGCAGCATGAAAAGAAAGGAAAGATTTAGTAATATATATATATCCTTGCAATTCTTGTTGGACAGTGGGGTGGGGAGATGATCAGGAATTACTGACACACATCGGTAATCTTGGAATACTGATTTTTCTCATCTTCATTTCTTGAATCAAAATGTCTTCATCAGCAAATATCTTCGAACATTTTGAGATAAGGCTGACCTATTATTAATTTTTGACAATTATTTTCAGTCGTCTTAGTTTTTTTTTTTATTTGCTTTTTGTTGCAAAATACCAGTCAAAAATTAATAACGGTGAACAATGCTTCATCTAATAAAAAAAATAAAATGGGGCTGACCTACGCTTGTCAACCTGGCTCAAAATGAAGATTTGATCCAAGGTGCCGAATGAAATGGCATTTTGGAGATGAACCTTGCATCTTGGCCACGGTCAGAGAATGCACTGATGGTATTGAGAATAATAGTTCAAGGATATCAATGTGCTTTTCATACAATAGTTAAACGACAATTTACACATGATAATGCCAAAAAAAAAAAAATATTGTCAAAATGTGCATAATTATATAACAAGTGTACAGTATTCCTAATGAAGACCAGCAAGCTTCTATTGCCCCAACTAGGTGACTAATGCATATGCCTTGATAATATTTCTTTTTAACATCAAGTGAGACTATTCAATATTCAATACATGCACATACATGAAACTTAAATAATAAATATTAACTTTGAATTTTAATTGTCTATTTTCTAAAGAAATAAAAATCTATTTACCATATTTGATAGCATATAAGACACTATAGGTATATGATCTAGGCCATGATTTGGGCAAAACTGTGTAAAATTTTGGGCAAATCAAGCCTTTTGGGGGGCAATAATAAAAGAGTTCCCATACACCCATATAAGACCCCCACCTTAATTTCATAAAACAAGTAGTATTTACCAATTTATGAACAAAAACTGCATTTTTAACTCTTAAATTCATACAAATAAAATAGAGTGTCAAATTTAAAAAAAAGAAATGCTTTTCCTTGATATCCTTATTTATCACCCATTTCTTTTAACTCCTCAACTTCTGGCCCTTGGGGCTGTAGAACAAAGGTTACATTTAACTTTTGAGCCATTTGCTTGGGGAAAAAAACTGCGGGGTGTCTTATATGCCATCAGATGCAGTAGATTTATTTATTCAAGATCTGGTATAATCATTAGCATTAAAACTTGACCTATGAATTTATTTTTTAATGAATTTTCTTCTAAAATAAAATTATCAGAACAGCGTTTTAAGTCAACCCCTAAACTAAGGTATTTAATTTAAGTTTAGTCCAATACTCGCTGGATAAGTTGACTCTCCAACATAAGGCCGCATTGTGCCCATCAGTGTGTCAAGTTCATAGGGTCTAAACAGACTAATATGATCCATTAGGGGGAATACTTGATGCTTAAAAAGTCGACTTATATGCAGGCATATACAGTATCTTTTTTCCCCCCTTACTACCAGAATTTGTTGTGTCACTATATAAAAGTAAAGGTAAAGTGTCTCTGTCTCTTAAGAGACAAGTCCCAGTTTCCTTTGCATGCATCAGCAAGTTTGGTCGAGACCAGGACTACAAGTTTCTATGACTAACCACTTGTCAGAATGCAAATCAACTGAAGGGATACCTCCACCCTAATCACACAGCTTAGAGTGTACTCAATTAGCTGCTGAGTGCACAGGGAAATTTGTCCTAGTGACAAGTTTTCCACACTCTTTGCTCATACCGGGAATCGAACCCAGGACCTTCTGCGTGTGAGGCATGCTAACCATTACACTATCCGGGCGAACGCCACTATATAATTAATCATTAATATGAATGAAAGTTTTGACATATTTTTTTTAATAAATCCTATCGATGATATCATTGATTGCATATACAGCTAGTGAATAAATATTATAAGAATTTGATTTTTGCAGGCAACTATTTTAATTTTAAAGAATTCTTTCTTAAAGTCTTAAAGATAAGACCAAGTCCCCAAGTTTATTTATTGACAACCTGAACTTTCCTGAATATTTCAAACTAGATTTAGTTTTATATAACAGATCTGTGGGTCAACCAGCCATGACTATGTATTAGAATAATTCTATTATGGACCAGATTTTTGCACAGAACAGCAAAACCTTAAGGAGCAATACACTATAGATGCTGTAACCTTTTTTTAACTGAGAATAAAACCATACAAATAAGAAAAAAGTAATAGTCTATCAATAGTTTCTTTTATTTATTAGTATTTTTATTTCATTTTATTTATTTATTTTTATTTATTTTATTCATTATTATTATTATTATTTTATTAATCAGGGATGGAAATGCGGGGTACGTAGGAGTACGGTGTATACCTTTTTCTCAATTTCCTGTTTTTTTGTATGTTCAATGTCTACTAATGGAGACATTATCATATACCTAGTTCCCAAAACCCAGCCTTACCATATACCTTGTTCCCAAAACCCATTTCCATCACTGTTATTAATAGTTTATATCATACTCAAATTAGTAAGAAAGATTAATATATTTTGAAATAGGATTAAAATCTTGGCAAATAAGATACCTGTCTGAAATATTTTCGGGAAGGAATTGCAGTCAGTTGTTAGTATTATTGACATAACAAATGTTTGATTTTATGAGAGAGACAGGGAGAGTATGTGTGTGTTTAAGGGTGTGTGTGTATTAATAAGGTTTTTTTGAAATGCCAACAGTTTTTAAGCTCTTATGGTTCAACTGATTTAGAAAAACTTACTGTAAAATCAAATAGAAAGGCCCATTACATGTCAAGAGGGATGATTTTCAAATGCTTGTTTTACTGCTTTGATCTAGCCAAATTTCGTAGATGATTGTCAGTATCATCAATTTTTCTAGTTTTTCTTTCATCTTATTGTTGTTGCCCTAGTAGTCTTAGTGTATCCAAATTTCTAGTTTGGCTTTGTTCCAAACTAAATTTATCTACGCAAAATTCTTGGTTGTCTACGATTGAGCAATATTTGGAAGATTAGTCTCAGAGGCAAATGTTAATGGAGTGAGTTTGATCGTCACCGAATGCTCTCTTCTGTGGCCTTTTGCCAGACTAAGGTAAGTTCAGAGTAAATTTCTTGGTTGTCTGCCATTGAGCTGTGTTTGGAGGTTTAGCCTCATATGTCAATGCTAAAAGAGTGAGTTTGATCATTACTGGAGCCCCTCTATTTTGGCCTCGTACCAGACTAAATTTATCTGCGCAAATTTCTTGGTTGTCTGCCATTGAGCAATATTTGGAAGTTTAGCCCTATAGTCCAAAGCTAGTGGAATGAGTTTGATCCTCACTGAGCGCCCATCTATTTTGACCTTTAGCCAGACTAAGTTAAGCTGAGTAAGTATCTACAGTACTAAATATTATATTTTGATTAGGAAAGTTTAACAAGTTTCTATATATTTTAGAACTCGATTCTAAAACGTTAATTTTATAGTCCATATATGCAAAACTTAAAAACAGAAATTTGAATTAAATCTTTCAACACTTGATTAAATAAATCAAAATTTATAAAGCAGACTCATTAGATAGATTAGAAAGGTTTTTGCTAAAATAATGTCTAGTGAATAAATGGGGATTTAGTTGAATAAAATATTTAACTCTCACTTTCAAGTGGATGAGTAATTTATTGTCTATAACTTTGAGGAGAATCATTAAAATACCAAGTTTTAATATGTATAGAGTTTTTCGGACCGTTATTCTCATCTTGGTTCATCTTTTGAACACAACGTTTTGGCCGTTGTACCCTACGGCCTTCTTTAGTTAGGTGTTGTAATGGGGAGAGTTTGGAATGTTGGGACGCAAACCTTTCCCATTTACGACACCTGAAAAGGGCCGAAACGCTGTGTTCAAAAGATGAACCAAAATGAGGACAAAAGTCTGAAAAAATCTACACATATTGATGATCCTTCATTTAAAAAATTCAGTCAGAAAATACCAAATTTTGTTTGGACAATTGTACTCCTTTTTGGATACTTGATGTTGTTAACACAATATGTCAGTCAATCCATTCTTCAGTTCTCTTCAGGTGTACAATCCATGAGAAAAGAGGAAAAGAGTAGTTTTACTATTGAACGCCTCCCTAATATAGAAACGTTGGACAAAGCCAATTTTTCTGAGAGTAATAAGGTCTTACCTCTTTTCTTATGGATTGTACACCTGACGAGGGCTGAAGAGTGGCTGAAGAACAACATCAAATACAGAAAGAAAGGGTTCCAAAATTTGGTAATCAATTTATATGTTATGATTTTCCATGTCATATAGAAAGGCGAGAACATTTGAACCTATAATAACTGATTAAATTATCTATGATAAATTTTAGATGCTACAGATAATCAGTTTGGTCAAATGAAGATGTTTAATTGAAAATAAGGGTAACTAATATTTGGTCCCTGTAAAATATGAGAAGCAATTGGAATGTAATTTAGAAAAAGCTTTTATACAAAGGTTTGTGATAATTAAATAATTTAGGGTTAGGGTTAAGCATAGAGTTGTAGTTATTCATTGATTAGAGCAATTTTTACTTGTTGTAACTGATATCTTTGCTTTCTGGTCATAGGGATACGAGCCAGTGGGGCAACACCCTTGCCCTCCAAATTTGGGCAAACAATGTAACGGTTTATGCCCTCAATGCAATTCAGGCAAAATCGTGTAAAATTTCGGGCAAATCAAGCCTTTGCCCCCATAACCAAAGAGTTTCCATATACCTATGTTTCTGGTTATAAATGATATCTTTGCTTTTCGTTACTTCCTACTGCATCCCGTTCCTTCTCATATTTTACCACGGCTCTCTAACTTTATAAATCTATTTAGATTTGAAACTAACTCTTGATATCACAGTAAACAATGTAGATCCTTTCTGTCCAATTAAAGATAATTCTGTTTTTTTGAATAATAATCTTTTTATTTGTTACCCCGTTTGTTTCGGATATCCAGAAGTGGTTTTGATGGTGCTTTTTAAAACTGAGAGTAAAAAGGAGACAAAAGAAAAATCATGCTTAAAATAAGAATAAAGAAGTATTTAAAAAGTGTTGAAAGAGTTAAAACAAAAGGAAACAAAATAAAACTTAAAAAACACAGCCAAAAGTCCTGTGAAAAGAAATAAAATAACATCTTGAAATAATGGTCCGCAAGCCAGATGCACTTGGTTTAAACTGCTGAAGCCAAGCCAAGATCTTATAAAGATAATCAGTAATAATAATAACTACTGATATATAATACGCAGTGATGCTCTATATTTTCTGTCTGTAACATTTATCAAGGGAGATAACTATTAAATCCTAATTATAGTGTAATCTCATTTATTTATTTTTGCAAATGCGTAAAAAATGTGTTTTCATTTTGGTTTCAATTTTATCTATCTATTCATCTGGACTTCGCCCAGCCCTAACCGTTCATAGTAGAAACTTGAAATTTTGTACACACACTCCCCTCAAAGAGTAGGGAAAATGCTTTTTTTGATGGCATGAGTAAACCAGTACTACTACTAATATAACATGAGGTTAGAGTTCGGTTCATAATAATTGGTGCCCTTGGAACTAAGCCAAAAACACTAGAATCTCTATTTGGTTGTATTGTTTGGATCTCTGTGGATACTCAGAGAGGTGCTGGATATTTGTTGTCAGTCAATCTTCAGCAATAATAGGCATACTTGGAACAGTGCCAAAGATATTGAAGTCAAGATTGGAGGAGCTGGAGATAAGACGAAGGACTGAGACTATGCAAATCACAGCACTACGGGGGTCTGCAAGAATACTGAGGAGAGTGCTGGAAATATGAGACTCCAGTCATCAGCAATGGCCTAACAGCTAGAATGAACATAGCTCAAGTGTTAGAAAAGTGGACGAAGGTTCGGACAGTACAAACCATCTGGTAAGAACATGCAAAGGCATGAACATAAAATGATGATAATGGTGTTAATAAAGTTTCCAAATATTTCAACATTTATTTCTAAGTTAAAACGGTCGAGAATCTAAAGAAAACAGATTTGAGAATGTTTAATTTCCAAATTAAATTAATAAGAATTAAGCTAATTTCTAAACGCAAATCTTCTGCTTATATAATACGCCACATGTAAGTCTATATTTTTTCTGTAACATTTGTCAAAGGAGATAACTATTAAATGCTAATTATTGAGTATTCTCCCTCACTTATTTATTTTTTATGCAAATGTGTAAAAAATCTGGGTTCATTCTGATTGAACATAAACAAGAAAATGCAGAGCAACAATCTTTTGATATTTTTAAGCACAATGCAATTTTAAGATTTAGATACAGCCATCATTTTTTGACGGCATGGGTAAATTATTTATTTATAAACCATAACAATTAGTATTATTTGAATGAATTTGATCGGGCTTTCTTGGCTGCAGAAGGTTAAATAAGCAGATAAAATCTAGTTGGCAATAACATTCAAAACAAAATAGGAAAATAAGATAAAATGAAAAAAAATAAATAAAAAATGTACAACAAAACTGAAATAAATGGAATTTTGTGTCAACACCTATGCATAACAAAGTTTCAAATCACAAAATTAGAATGTATAAAATAACCTGGACCATCAAGCAATGAACCAACCAGAACACTACAGTTCACCCCACAACATAGACCACGGATCTATTTTGAAATGATCCGCTTTCAGTATGTTTGTTACCCTAACACAGCAAAAACAGCACATCATAGCAAGATTTTTGTTAGTGCAATACAGTTAAAAAGCTCTAACTTGGAGAATAGAGCAATTTCCAGTATAATTTGCAACTTTATATTAATAATAGTGTGAGGTCTGCGTTCAAGCTTACCCTAATAATCTAGATTATAATTATCCGATTTCTCAAGGGAGATAACTCCAGGTATATTAAATGCTAATTATAGAATAGTTTCCTGTATTCATTTTTTATTTATTTGCATGTGATTATAATATAAACTCTATAAATAGGAAGTGACTTTACAATGAGCTTAATGGCTGCCAAAAGTCTTTAAGCAATTACATCTAAAACAAGTTTAGCATATTGTCATGATCAAGGACAGTTTTCAACTAAAGCACACATATGTGTATATAAGTTCTATGTAAGAACATATTCCTACCTTGCATGATTTAACCTTTCTATAATGTTCGGAGATTCCTCCAAAAATATTAGTCTCTATAATTAGAGGGGGAACATCCGATAACTACTAAAGACGGAACAACACCAGATTTCTGTTTCTGTCAGATTCTTGCAAGAGAAATAGTCTTGCAATGGGGATTATCATTATAGAATGTGATGCCCATAGGCGTATAAGCCAGGGGGCAGGAAGTAATTGCCCCCCAAAATTCAGGCACAAAAGTGTAAAACTTCAGGCAAATCAAGCCCTCTGCCTCCCCTTAACTAAAGAGTTCCTATACGCCAATGGTGATGCCCCATCTGTGGAACATTTTTCATATCTTCAAACCCAGATCATTAAACTGTATATATAGCTTCAGCCATCAATGAAAAGTTGCATCAAAAATTCTATGTGAATAACGGGTTCAAAGGTATCTATGTTTCAGCTATGAAGATTTTGTTTGTCTTATGAAGATTTTATTTTTCCAAAAATCTAATATGGAGTAATGATTCCGACCGGTGCTTCGACATGGAGCAGTGGTTAGCAAAACCACCTCGCTGACCATAATTTCAATCCTCACTGAGTGCTCATACTTGTGGACTTGTGCCAGACTATACTTCTTTTCTTAATCCCAGTGCAGGATCATTGGGGACACCATAGATAATTTCTGGTTGTGTCAAGGGCGAGATAGCCTGATGGAGCCCATCCCTCTTCAGGCTGGTTTGGAATCAGAGTTGTCCTTCTCCTAGACTGGTTGCCTACCATTAGCTATAGAACCCAATTTTCCTTACTATTTACACATAGCTGGCGGGAGGAGATTAATCCATGTCTTTCCCAAGGGCATTAATGCGAAGTGAATGCAACCTGTCTTAGACAGAGTTTGAACTCAGTTCACCGTTTTCTGTGCCGTTAAACGCTCAACCACCTACAATAAGCTTAGTAAATAATAATAATAATAATAATAATAATAATAATATTCCCGACAATCAGAAATATGCCGAGATATGATTAGTTGATGAAGGCTGTTGAGACTAAAATTGACTAATAGGGAGGAGGGGTGAGTAAACGAATGGTCCAAGTTATTTAAGAGTCACATGCAATACCAACAAACTGATACTAATAGCTGCAAGAACACACACACTGGGCACTGAAAGAGAAGCAAAACACAGTGAGTGATCAGCAGAAGAGATGCAACCACTGGATCAAATAACAAGTAGAAAGAGAGTGCTGATGGTTCTATCTGAAAAAGCAAGTCTAAAATTTGCTCAACAATCTAAATCTAGTGTTTTCAAATACATGGTTTGAGATAGATAAGAGTCAAAGATATATCGTTTAGGCAAAAAAGCAAACATTTTGAGAATAGTCAATCATAGGTGTACATTGATTAAAATCTTTCTTTGATAACTGATAATTAGAAGAAGTAGTAATTAAAAGAGAATATCTGCTGGGCTATCTTTTAAACAGTCAAAATGTTTGTTTTTCTCTCTTTTTCAATACAACATGTTACAAAGTTTCATAAAGAAATAGTCGTTTTATACTCGTAGGAAAACAAAAAATCATCTAAAGATCACTATCAACATTTTTTTTGACATATTATAATTTATTTATGACAAGAATTTTCAAATTTTAATGAGAGAAAATTTATTTTGAAGTTTCCTTTTCAAAATTATCACCTAAGCAACTTTGAGAATAAGTACAATAAATAGGTATTTCTGCCTGATTCATCTTAAGTTTAAGTAGCAAGTTTAACAATATCGTTTATAGTTTTAGGAAGAGTCATTGACATTCAAAGAGTTTTTCAGACAAATTCGGCCGATCCATTCTATGGTCGTCTTCAGGTCTACTATCCGTATGTAAAGAGACGGATTCTTTTTACAGTAGTACCAAGTAGAAAAACAGTCACAAATAGATTTTATTTTATTTGGCACTATCCAAAAAAGAGTCTGTCTCTTCACAAACGGATAGTAGATAGGAAGAAGTCCATAGAATGGATCAGCTGAAACCTTGAGGAAACAACAAAAATAACGAGAAGAATTCTCTGAAAAACGCCTTAAAAGCAATTTTAATATTATATATAAAGTGGCTATTTGTAAAAATTGTAACTGACATTTTTGAGGTTTCTTTCGTTCAAAGCTAATTTTGATCTGGTCTTTGATAAATCCCTGTTGACTGAACATGCAATGCTTAAAAAAATAAAATCCATAAAATTAATTCAATTGATCGAAATAAATGCATGCTGATAAATTCACACAAACATCTTTAAAAACTGCCAGTGTTAAAAAAAAAAATGCGAAGACAGTATATTCTAAGATCTCTCGATACTAAATGTACCTCAGATCGAACATTTGGACTTCACTTGCAAGTGTTAATGAAAGATTATCGATAAATGTCAACAATTTCTGTTACTGACCACAAAGTTAGGCAGAGTTAGAAATAAAAAAAAAATAAGTTAAGATTTCTTTGCAGAAATAAGCAAAAGATGAATCAGGTCGGCTCCCTCACGCTCAACGACTAAATTTAATTTTAAATTGAGTCACTTTAGAATTGCCAATGTTTATTAGAAGAAATGACCGGAAGTATTAACGCATATTTGAGTTTTGATTTTTACCTGGCAGATAAATTAGCTGCATAGATTTACTCATACCAAGATTCAAAGTGGAAACATTTCATATAATCCACATCAATAATGGAGGAACCCATGAATGACATGATCTTACTGAGAAGAATTACACCATAGACACATTTTCGCATGTCTATCGAGACATAAGAAAACATTGTTTTGTTTTTTTTCAAGCCAGGAAATGATTTGTTAAAATATTTTATATATACATATACCGTATCTGTCGGTGTATAAGACAGTAGTTTGTACCTTTAAAAAAATCACCCCAAAACCAGTGGTCGTCTTGTTTTATGTACCAAGTATAAAATCCAAACCTTAACATTTGGTTTAGATTGTCACCAAAGGTATTGGAGGACTGCGTGAAACACTATATTTTGAATGGAAATTCTGGGAGTTGTCTTATACACCCAGTTGTCTTATATACCAACATATACAGTACTTGCATATATA
>VCCN01003898.1:166449-190432 GCA_006491835.1 Architeuthis dux
ACCTGCTTTCCGAATTGTCTTTTATTATAATACTGTTGGATGAATTCTAATCCACGTCCATACACTGATCATATATATACATATGTGTGTGGAATAAATTCAGAATTTCAAAACGTATCTGGTCCCAAGAGCTTCAGATACAAGATTGTGTACCAGTATATACATATAAGCAGTGATGGAAATGGGTTTTGGGAACAAGGTATGAAGTAATGCTGGGTTTTGGGAACTAGGTATACAGTAATGTCTCCATTAGTAGAACATACAAAAAAACCTGGCAATTGAGAAATAAGTATATGCCATACCTCCATGTACCCCCCCATTTCCATCACTATATATAAGATAATAATCTGACAAAGATATATGCTTTTTTTCTGAATTCTTTTAGATAAGGTGTTGTAATCATTGTATTTTGGTTCATTTGGACTAATTTCTTCGTCTTTGTTGGGTTTTTTTACCACCACGCTTCAGCCACTGTACCCTCGCTTTGGCCTTCCTTTGATTTCTGTTGTATTCGGAGAGGCGCCAACGTGACTTATATGGACGGGGAAGTGTATGCTCAAGTCTAAACCTCCCAAAATACAACCGATACCCAAGGAAGGCTGTTTAGTACAAACAACAAAGGAGAGGAAATGAACCTGAATGAACTAATATACAAAGGACTTTATACAAAGATTTTTTCAGATGATTGAACTACTTCTTCAGCCATTCTATTCTACAGCCTTCTTCAGTTGTACTATCCGAATGTGATGATGGTGAAGAAGGCTATAGAATGGTTCGGCCGAAATGTCACATTAACAGCAGAAACAACAAGAGAGAGTCCAATCGTCCCCAAAACTCTTTGAATGTTAATGACCCTTCTTAAAACTATAGACACTGACTTATACTATATTTTAAAAAACAGAGGGGGGAAATGAAAATGGGGGGAGGAGTTAATGAGCAGCAGCAGCGACAGCAGCAAGATCTAACAAAAAAAAATACTGTCAATTTTTTTCTTTTTTTTAAATTAAAGAAATACCAAAACTTGACCCATTACACCCAATAACTTTTATTAGTTGAAAGAGAATCACTCCTAATAAAGCATTTAGAGCAGTGATTCCTAAAGTGGGTTCTACCGCCCCCTTGGGGGCACTGGAAGACTCAAGGGAGCGCTGGAGGGCAGAGGAACAGTAGTGCGGAGTTAGGTGCTACCACCCACTTGGGGCACTGGAAGACTTAATTAAGGGAGCGCTGGTAGACAAGGGTGCGGTAGTGCAGCATTGAGTACTACCGCCCACTTGGGGGCACTGGAAGACTCAGGGGGGTACTGGAAGGCAAGGGAGCAGTAGTGCGGCATTGGATGCTACCACCCACTTGGGGGCACTGGATGACTCAAGGGGGCACTGGAAGGCAGTAGTGCGGCATTGGAAGACAAGGAGTGATGAGGGGGACAAGAATACAAATAGATCCTTCGCATTAATTATTTTTATATTAATTAATCAAGTACTTTTATAATAGATACTTGTGTACAATTATGTTTGGTTATGAAATAAATCCTTTAATTTGAAAAAAGTTTATTAAAATTTAATTTCCAATTTATCATTTTTTACCTACTTTATGGAACTACTGATGAAATTTATGCTCTAAAAGGGGGTAGTAGTCTAAAAAGGTTTAGGAAATATCAGTTTTTTAAGATTATCTTTTAGATTTTTTAAGATTATTTTTTAGATTAATTTTTTAGATTTTTCAGGTTTCCTCAGATATATTCCCCCACATCTTTAATGTTGTTTTAGCTTGATACAATCTACGGCCATTACAGTAAGCAGTGTGGATTAATGAATTGACCAAGAGCAGCCACCCAACCAGAACAGGCATGTTCTTTGAACGTTTTGCACAAACATTGAGTTATGACAAGTACTGTTTGTTTGCAAACGTTCAACAAACAGTTGCAAACAGCGAAATGTTATACAAACAGTAGCAGACAGTGGACTGTACAGTATAGCCACCCTCTCAAATCACAATGCAAACAATCCAAGCATTATACAAATGGTTACAAACATTCATGTAACGTTTGTAAACAACACAAACATTATACAAACAGTAGATGAACGTTTGTTCGATGATTGCAAACGGTGGGTTCTGGATGGGGGACCTGGCACATTAGAAGGGGGTCATAGACTGAAAACTGTGAGAAAGTGAGCCCCAGGGGCGGTTAAAGTAAGATATGAATAGCGACAGAAAGCAATGAGAGTCCTCCCATTGCTTCTTGTTGCTTCCTGTTACTTCTTGATGAAATAGTGGATTAACTCAAAAAAAGTTGCTGCCAAGCCAGCTGTTTTTGGCCAGATTTGCTATTTTGGCCACACATGCGCATAATAATTTAATATTTTTCAGAAATAATTAATATAATATAAAAAATGTGCAGAAAAAGCACCAAGCTCGAGGATTGCATTAGTTCTGATAGACATTCAATTTCATAAGAGTTTTTTAAAACTTTTGTGCAGTATGTTGGAATGTTCAAGTTTTCTTGTTGCTCAATAATAAATGAGATAAGATGTAAACATTTATTTTCACTATTAACAGCTATCAAGTAGTGAACTATCAAGTCTTAAAGTAAGAGAATTTGAAAAAAAAACGCCACACAAACACAGATAGATATTTTTACCAAATGCATTATGGCCTTTTGGGAGGGTTTTCCATGACTATAGGACTTTAGACAGCGGGACCTGTATGCAGAATAGCCCTCCAGACTGCTTGATATATATATATATATATATATGATAATTATAATGACACTTATTAGTGAGAGCCTATATTTGCCCGGAGTCGGTGTGAGCGACTACTAAACGAGCGTCCCAAATCGTAAATGTGAATAAAGAAACGAACTTCGTGCGGGGATCGAAACCGCGACCACCTTGGAAGCCACCTATACGCGGTGCCGTTCTACCACTGAACTAACGAAGATCACATGATAGACAGGAGTCCTTTATCCTACACTTGGTTGGCCTCTCCATTCACACGTTCCGATTTTAGGCACGAATATAGTGCGGCTCTCTTACGTTGACAGTATATAGTTTCTTTTCTAAAAAAATATCATCTTATAGGAATCCAAATATACCCATTAATCTTTTCGCAGGTAATAACTAGTAATAATGATGAAATTAGAAAAAACTGGGTAAACTTTTAAAAAATAGATTTCGATCCACTCACAAACACATTCAGAAAAGGTAACATAACCTATGACCCTCACCTTGGTGTAAAAAATAGCTTACAACTTGGAACATACATATGTATACAGACAAACAGAAAGACATACATACATTCACTTTTATATATATATTTATAGAGACACATAACCTAGTACTTTTTATATAAACAAATCATCATTTATATAAAAAGTACTGCTCATAAGTATTTGAAAAAGCACAAACTCTAAACTAAATAAATATATAAGTTTGAATATAAATAAACTAAATAAATATAAGATAGATAATAATATATATAGATGAGATAAATAAAATGTATATATGATAAATGAGCTAAATGAACTAAATTAATACATATATACGTATATATATATATAAGATAAAATAAATGTATATATAGTCATTTCAAAGCTCCATAACCATTTATCAGGCTTGGATAGATTTTCCCGCTCTGCATTGGATCAATCTCAGACGTAACTAATTATTCAATCCAAAATCCAGAAATGAAATTTATTTCTGCCAGAATTTCAGCGATTGTTCAAAATTAAAGTTGGTGTTCCATTTTTTTTTTAACAATGGAATCTCTTCTTTGTGTCCTTGATGTTGTCAATACAACTTTTCAGCCAATCCATTCTTTAGCCTTCTTCAACATCAAGAAATCAAAGAAGAGATCCAACTGTCTGAAAGTTGCAGTGCTAAGGACTCTTCTCAAAGTTATAGACAATAAAAATTGGTAGTTTAACAGTAAAATAGAAATTCTTTTGTCCTTTTTGTTTGATGACCACAGGGGAAAAATGTTTGTGGGGGCAAAGGGTTAACCAAATGTTTGGGGGTGGGGTAGCCAAGGGGTAACAAAACCAAATGCAGCTGGGGTTTTGAATCTCCTAGTAACTAAGGACCCACATTTCTTGCATTTTAACAGTCTGAGATGATAAAATATATGATTTTCAGCAGTCTAATATTTGCATGAAAGCACATACAAATCTGGTTTCCAGACAAAATCTCACAAATTCTACAATTTTGGTGTAATTCGGACCTGAGAATGGCTAATAATTGCATAATTCATTTAAAAATGGTTTATTCTTACATTCATATTTTGTTTTAGTCTTAATTCCTTGTTTTTTTTTTTATCTGCAAAAAGTTTTTTTGGGGGGCCGGGCCCCACCGCTCATCACGGCCCCGGCCAGATGGTAAAAAGACGATGGATAAACAAGTAGGAATCGGTTGAAAAAGGAATCAGGAAAAAGAAGGAATTCTCAATTTACCTGGCATAACAGGAATACCATGCACACCCCAAAGGCATATACTATTGCAAGCATTACAGGTATATAAAATATATGACAAAGAAACAGTTTTTCTTGCTCTGTATATTCCTTTAAGTTTTATGAAAATTACAATCAAACAAAAATTATTTATTTGCAATAAAAATAAGAAGCAACCAACTTTATATGTTGGCAAAACAGAGTTTTGTTTGCATGAATTACTAAAAACTACATTAAGCATTTTAGCTTATAAACCTTCATCGAAAAAATGAAGATGTTTTTGTATTGTTGGATGGCATAAAAAGTTTGTCCGGTTTATTGAAATAAATAAAAGATAATTTCTTTTAATTTTCGGCATTAACTTTATTGTACAACATATTTACTGTTTTGTTTTGTTATCTTCTGCAGCATTACTTCTTATCCCTGCCACTCCCTGCCACATGTTAAGGAAATATTTTGATGTACAAACTATCCCTGAATGAAATATTTCGATGCAAAACCTATCTCTGCTACACATTAATTAAATATTTCGATGCAATAACTATCCCTGCCACTTCTTAATACTACTAGTTCTCAAACATTAATCAAATGTGTGGAAGGGAATGTCAAGGAGTTTGTTTATGTTTGAGAACTAGTAGTATTAGGGAATGGCAGGGATAAAACGTACCATGATATCTTCTGCCATCTTTTATAATTTTATCCACCCACAACTGTTTATCTTCTCAGCAAAGAACTACTCTAAAGTGCCTTTTGCAGTCTTCCAAGGATTTGAAAATATTTATCATTAAAAAGATTCTGTAAAGATCAGAATAAATGCAAAGCCAAAGGTGGAATGTCTTGTAAATACAGTAGAGGAATAAAAGCTTCCTAGCCAAGATTTAACAATTCTTGTCTGGCCACCAAAGAAACAAAGAATTGTAGCATTATCATGGTGGAATATAATGTCCTTTCTATTAACTAATTCCAAACACTTTTCATCAATTGCTGCTTTCAGTGGGTCTAATTTGGAGCAGTACTTGTTCAAATCAATTGTTTGGTTCTCCAGAAGGAGCTCATAGTAGAGGACTTCTTTCAAATTCCACTATATACTTAGCATCATCTTTGGATAAAGACCAGCCTTTTGTACAGTTAGTGGTGAATCATTTCATTTGCCCTATGATCTCTTGCGTTTCATGTTGTTGTAAAGTATCCACTTTTCCTCGCCCATTACAATTTGTTTAAAAAACTGAACATTTAGATACAGCCCAGTAAATGTTGCTTATTTTCTTTCATCTTCAATGTTAAAATCAATAAATAAAAATATGCAAATTTTGACAATTTCAACTTTTGTTCAGACAATCTAATCTCTTCTTCCCATCTTTGTTATTGACACATTTTGGCTGATTCATTCTACAGCCTTCTTCAGGTGTAAAATGTAATATCCATAAGGCCTCTTTTATCGACCGAAACGCTGTGTCAATAACAAAGGTGAGAAGAAGAGATTAGATTGTCTGAACAAAAGTTGGTTCGTTAATGACTCTTCCCAAAGTTATTTCAACAACATTCTTTAAAATAAGTATGCTGATATGATAGCTGTCACAATACACTCAAAAGTGATCTTTTTTTTAATAAAGTTAGTTAAAACTAAATGCTTCTAATGCCATCTAATGACAAAAAACAGAACAAACTTTTTGGCCAAACCAATACTTTTAAAAACATCAAGAGCAAATTCCTAGACGTTTTTATAATAAAAAATATATTCCAAATGGTACTCACCTTTCCAATTATACTTCCCACCTCCTGTAAATAAAAAAAATATATTATTAGCAAGAAAAACCCATTTAATCATGTACAAATGCCAAACTAAATGAGCTCCTATTGAGCATTCAATTTTTGTTACACAAGCAAATTGTCCTCAGGATAATAGGAATAAACATCGAAATATTGACAGAATCAAGTCCACTTTTGTCAAACGTAAAGGTCTGCTATGAGGTCATTCCCAGGGCTATGATGAAACCCACCATAGTAACATTGGGGATTAAAATTGAAATGTTGCAATTTGAGAACTGAACATTAAGAGAAGCATTACTGACAGAATAGGGCTATTATATGTATAATATAAATACATTGCTAATGACAGTGGTGGCACTAGCTCCAATGCATTAAAATCAGGGCTATTAGTGATTTTACTATTATTTTTTTAGATTATTTTTTAAAGATTTTTCCGGGTTCCTCAAATATATTGCTCCCCAAGAGCTGCAGTTGCTGTTTATGTGGGTCTCATGTGCAGCCTCTTCTAATGATCTTATTATAGAAATTGAAAATCACGAAGAAAGGAATTGTCAGTGGTCAGGAATTAAGACAAGTTTTGCTGACTTACTATGTAAAACTAGTATTCCAAGGGAAATTATGAATCACTTCCACTCATATATGCTGTGTTGGGGGTGATCAATTAAAAAGTTGGAAAAAGGGTGTTATCAATGAATAAGTTACTTCTCTCGCCTGTTGTTGGGCTGTGATCACTAAAAAAAGATCTGAATTTTCAAAAAACAAGCGGGTCAAAACTAGTGACCAATTTAGCATAAACTTTCATTGCATATTGAACCCCCCTCTACAAACCTATTTAGGGGTGGTATTTTCAATAAAAAAAAATGTGTTTGGGGTGATCAATTAAAAAGTTGGAAAAAGGGGTAATCAATGAATAAGTTACTTCTCTCCCCTTTTGTTGGGCTGTGATCACAAAAAACGTCTGAATTTAAAAAAAACAAGCTGGCAAAAACTAGTGACCAATTTAGCATAAACTTACATTGCATATTAAACCCCCCTCTACAAACCTATTTAGAGGTGGTATTTTAAAAAAACAAAAAAACGTTTTCCCTACTCATTGAGGGGAGTATGTGTGCAAAATTTCAAGTTTCTACTATGAACGGTTAGGGATGGGCAAAGTCCAGATACATAGATAGATACATAGATAGATACAAATGTCAGAACACCTGAATAACCTAAACCCAGCAATAAACCAATGTTGTGGGTAGTGGTGATTAATATATAGTAGGAGAGGAGTAAAATGAAAATGATTAAAAATAGGTACTGGGTGGTGAAAGCAATAGACATAAGTTGTATATTAGTTAAGTGTAAAAGTATAATTTCCCCTTCCTCCCCGGGCTAGATTGATCAGCTGACCTTGCTTACCACAGCAGATTAGCATGATAGGTAAGTAAGCCATTCTAAATTTATCCTAATCACCTCTAATATCAGCTAACACCTGCTCTTTCCGCACCCCATCTGCTAATAAAGAGAAACAAATACTGGTACAATAACAATTATACAATCAACAATAACTCTATCTAGAGCTTTGTACATATAATCAACCTATCGTGCCAGAAACGATTGCATTAATTCCTGACCTCTAACAATACCTTTCTTGCTGATTCTTAATGTGGTTCTCTAGCAAAATCACTCTCAATCATGTTCAATACATTTCTGTACTAAAATCATTTTCAACCGTATTTTCTGATAAAATCTTTAGCAATGTATTTGAAGACCATACTGGAAAAACGATCAAACTCCACTTTTTTTCATTTTTGAGTTACTACTCCTACTAGGTTTGACTACAGTTAAACTGTATAGTTATTTACAATACAACTGTAAAAACGATCAGACTCAACAGTTATTTAGCTTTTAAGTCTACCCGTCCACTAAAAGAACTATTAGATTTTGAAGTTTAAAATCCAAATTACACAAAATGATAAAAACGTGAGTTTGATCGTTTTTCCAGTATGGTCTTCATTTACATTATACATATAACAGCTGTATTTTATCAGTAAAGCTTCTCTTAATTCCTGACCATTGACAATCCTTTTCTTTATGATTTTCAATGCATTCCTATTGTAAAATCATTAACAATCCATTTACAATTCAGGCGAACCCCACTATACTATACTGGAATTCAGTTACCATGATTTCGAAAATTATGACCGTTTCCTGTTTTACACGTGTAATTATTCAGTTTTCTCAATCTGAAAGAATGAGAATTCATTATAATTACTGTATATTTTTTAATATGCCAAGGTTTTTTTACCTAAAAATTAGCATAAAATTAACATCTATTCAAGTTAGTCATAAAGAAAGAACAAAACTTTGTAGTGGACGAATATCCGAGTGAGCCATAATAATGGTCCATCACAGCTTTAAGAAATGTGGAATCAGTAACGCCATGGATGGAACAGAAGATGACATCTTGTGGCAAGAACCTGCTGACCAAGTGTCAGAAACAGAGGACTCACAATAAGGAGATGACCCTCACGTCAACGTCATAACAGAAGAACAGGCTCAGCAGTTGTTTTCTGAATCTAATAAAGAAGACTTCTATGGATTTGATTGAACCGCTTCTATATTGGTTTGTCATTTTTCTTTGGTACTTTTTGAATAAATAAAGATTATATTTACAAGTTAAATTTATTTATATTTAGTCAGTGTTCAATAAAACAATACGGAGCCAACTTGTGAGTTTGTTTTTGTTTTGTTTTTCATGCTAAGAAGAAATCATCAAATGCCTTGATTATAGTTTTAGGGTTGATTTATATTCGAGTCGTCCAATTTACATGGCTTTTCTACTAACGGTCGACTTAAATTCAAAGATATATGGTATTCTCATTGATTCTATTGATCATTTAACACTAATTTGTTTTACGTGAGTAAAAATTGAGAAAGTGTATGAGAAAGTGTGTAAAGTGGGGTTTGCCTGTATACATATAATAGCCCTATTCAGACAGAATGATCACATTAATTCCTGACCACTGATAATCCCTTTCATCCTAATTTTCAATGTACAACATACAGATTGAGCAATAGATAAAAAACACAAAATTCTACACTAAAATAATCAAATACCACTTTCTAGCCCTGTGTAAAATTGTCACTTTCCTGCACCAAGACCAACACTCACTAAGAGTGGGTCAATACAAATTCTTCTGTGGAGTGAATATAAAATGTATCCTTTCTACTCTCTATGTTCTGAAGTTAATGATTTGTATAAGTCTTCTATTAGAGCAGAGATAAATATCAAATGATCAAATTTTCCAATTCATATTATATAAACAATATCTATTTACAAGCTAAATATGCAATAGCTATATAGGTATCTGCTTACTTCCTGTATATGCTTTTAGTATTTGCTGTGTCACTATAAATGTAATCATTGAGTGAATAAAAGTTTTGTTTAATAAATCCTACCTGTGATATTATGAGTTATATAAACATATTAATAAGAGGTCTGGTTAGTCACAATAGAAACCGTCATGTAACCAACGTTTTGGCAGAATGCCTTGTTGGGGTTGATCAATTAAATTTTTAAAAATTGGAAAAAGGTGTGATAAATGAATTAACTTATTCATTTATCACACCTTTTTACAATTTTTAAAAATTTAATTGATCAACCCCAACAAGGCTTTTCTCACCTTTTTTGTGCAGTGATGACTAAAGAGGTCCGAATTTAAAAAAAGCAAGCGGGACCAATTTAGTTTAACCTTACATTGCAAATTGACACCCCTCCCCCACCCCACTAAATACCTATTTAGTGAGGGAATTTTCAAAAAACAATGAAAAAAAGTTTTCTTCTAGACTTTACAGCACTGAAATTCTGTTGCCAAAAATATGAATATGTTGACGTCCAAAAATGAGTACGCACCCACGAAAAAAGTTTATTTAAAATCAATAGCTGGGTCATAAATAGTACCTGATAATATTCGTTTTGATTGTGGAACATTCCACTAGAAATAATAAAATCTTGCTATGTTTGGTTTAGTAGAAAAATAACTCTCTATAAAAAAACGAACAAATCGTCTATTGTCTATTGTAAATACCATAGTCAAAACAAACTAATCTACACATAAACTTATATGAAATTAGTTTCTTTTCCTATTTTATTCACCACTAGTAACATCAGTATTTGTGGATTGTTTCCAAAGCAACACCCTATTCTATTTTTGTCATCATCTTGTCATAGAAACCGTCAACCAAAACTTTCACCAAAAGTGTCAACATAGTGTGTATGTGTCATGTGTACCGGCAGCACTAATGGAGGTAGGGGCAGAAAATTAAAAAAGTTACTTCTTATTATGTCTAGTAGTGGGAGTTCAATTTACAATGTAAGTTTAAGCTAAATTGGTCCCTTAGTTTGCGTCCAGCGGCATTCACGCTTGTTTTTTTGAAAATTCAGTGATCACAAGTAACTTATTCATTGATCACCTCTTTTTTCAATTTTTTAATTGATCTCCCCCATCCAGCTATGCTGTCATAAGTCGTTGGTCACGGGACGGTTTCTATTGAGTTACTAACAAGACCTGTTTTTTTCTGTTTAATGTTATACTTCTAGCATGAAACACTGAACCAAAGTCTGTAAGCTTTGTGATTCTTTTAAAAGATAAAGATGCTTCTGTCCATTCTATTCACAAGGAATAAGCCTGTATTAATGCTTGTGTAGACCTCAGCCGAAATCATAAAATAATCCGCTGTTGGACAAAGGCCTTTCCCATCCCATTCCATGACGACCGCGATTGTGTTAACCTCTTACACTCTGAAATCGTTCTATCTCGTACCTTCATCTTGTGTCTGGTCTTTTCCTACTATGTTTACTGTCACCAATCTGTTAGCCTTTTGCTCCATCTGTTGTTATTTCTTCTTGCTAAGTGTCCAGCCCATCTTCATAGTTTGTCTAAAAGTATTATTTCAAAGCTGAAACTTTACAGTGATTTACTGAGACTAGCATCTTCATCTTGGTTGTTACAGTCACAATGTTGTACCTTCCAGCCTTCTTCAGGTGTCCATTGTAGTTGGTAACCTTCTGGTGATTTCGAACCAAACCCTTTATTCAATCCACGGGGGATGGATTGTTCTCATTCTGCTATCAATGCCAGAGGATATCTTATATCCTAGTTAATTCGTCCTTGCAATGTTGCTTGTCTGCCTCTTTCACTGAACAAGAGTATGACATTTTTGCTCTACCCAACCAGGGATTGAACTCTAAGCAGGTTACTAGATATGCTTATTTGCAAATTATTTTACTATAATAATGCACTGCAAATGATTCTTATACTAGCTGTTTCTGTAACCCGTGCAAATGATTTTATGTTACAAATGCATTGCTGTTTCTGTAACCCGTGATATCACAGATAGGATTTATTAAACAAATCCATCCAAATTTTCATATACTCTAATCATTGCAGATATGAATGAATGAATGAATGAATGGCTTGGCTTTGTGAACAAAGATTTTTGTGGAGGGTTTTCCACAGCAATAGGACCATAGACAGCAGGGCCTGTGTGCAAGAAGTGACACCATAAATTCTGGTGGTAGTTTGGGAAAACAAAACAATAATCTCAGATGTATTTTAGTGCCAACTGTATTTGAACCTGGTATATACAAACTAAGTTTCATCTTATCTTATTCTTACTCACTGACTTTACCACTACTCCACTTAGCTTTAATCCTTTTCAGTACTAAAACCTAAATATTTCTGGAGATTGAGGGAAAACCCAGTAGGATTAAAAACAAGACCTATCAAAGGGTGGATGAACTCCAAGAGTCAAAGTCAGCTAACTAGAGATAGTGTCTCCATGAAAACACTGAGGAGAAGGCGATGGGAAACCACCCCACTATCATTCCCAGGAAATGGTATTACACAGAATAAAGATAAGAAAGAGACAGTTGAAATGTTTCAGACATATAATGAGGAAGGAAGCTTTTGGAGAATTTAAAACTCACAGGACGCATAGAAAGCTAATGGAGCAAAAATAGCCAGCGAATAACCTACTTGACGGGTTTGAGCAGATGGATGGCAAAAAGAATACCAGAAGGTATAGATGTATAGAGTGGTTGCTGAAAACGACAAGGAAGCTGTGGAGAGCCATGATCACACACATCCTGAAGGGACATGGCACAAAAAGAAGATAGGGGGAAAAAATATTAATGATTAGATTTTGCAATTTTTTACTTAAAATTTGTTTTTAGCAAGTTTCAGCATTCAGTGTATATGTTGTGCATTGAAAATCAGGAAGAAAGGGATTGTCAGTGGTCAGGAAATAAGGCAACCAACATCGATAGAATAGGGTCCTTGTATGTGTGATATTGGATAAAATGTATAACAGTTAAGACTATGTAAAAAAACATTGTGTCTATTATTATTAATTTTTGACTAGTATTTCTTTCATCTTAATTTTTGTTGCTTTTTATCATCACTCCCAAATCATCATTGTATGATCGTTAAGCAAGCAGCACAGATCAGAAATAAAGAATAAGCGTCCAGCAAGACATGCATCTCATATCTTTGGGATCCTGGCTTTCCATGGCAGCTGCTTTACCATTTAGGCTACCAAGGCCAACCAGCTGGAATCATCCAAATCACCCCAACACAGCCAAAAGACATTGGTCATGTGACGGTTTCTATTGAGTGACTAACCAGATCTGTTTTGTTATTATTTTTGATATATATGTATAATTAAGCATATAAACAGGTCAAGTAATTTAAGTAAATAATTACTTTTGAAAGATAAATGTTCAGTTTTTAGCGAGATAAATACAGCAAATAAAATAAGCTAATCTCAATGTTTATTAAGCTTAGCTAAGTACATCACAAGGCTAAATGCGGAGAAAACACGATAGGAAGATTGTGTTGCAGCAATCTTCCAAACTTGCCAGCCTAGAAAATCAGCATTTGAAAAACTGCTTTTATCAGGGTTCTGATGTACTGATATTATACAATAAAAAATCTAACTAAGGTCAAGTTTTTTTGGTTTTTTTTTCATAAAATAGTTTGGATCATCTCTTATTTAATAAAACTTTGTCAAAAAATAAATAAATAAATATATCAAAAGTTTAGCAATGATTCAGTCAATTTTTTTTGTTTTTTTTCATAAAATACAAATTACTGTATATGTTGGTATAATATAAGACGGGCATTTCATTTTTTTTAAAGATCTATGCAAATATAACACTGTGTCCAATGAGCTGGTATTATAACTAGGGAGTTGTTTCCACAGCTCGGCATTGGACAGTTATGGGGCTTGGATGAGTTGCAATGAGTAGTAATCAACCAAATACTCTTGTAAACCATTTGTCTTATAGCCTGGCTTATACAGTATTTTTACACATGCGTAATCACAGGTGGGGGGCTTGGGGTGCTTGAGCCCCTTGTCTTTTTCTTCTTCATATCAAAAGTTCCCTTTTAGTCAAAATTCAAAAATATATCTTAATAGAAGACACAACAAAAATAATGCATTGAATTTAATGGAATTTAAGAATATTTACCACGTACAATTCTAACATTTTTCTATGTGTGTGTATACATACAGGGTGTCTCGTAAGAATGTCCTTTTTGTACCCGTTGTAAGGGGAGTAACTTTGTATTGACTCGGCTTAGAGACGTGGTATTGAGGTTAGAGCATTTTGTTTCAACACAAAATTACTTCCCTTACAACGGGTACAGAAAGGAGACTCTTACGGGACACCCTGTATATATAGCCTATATGGCATTGTGGATTTTATTTTATTTTTTATGTTATGGGAGTGCCCGTTTTTTAAAACTGAGTCCCCACCCTTCAGAACCCCTGCTCTTCTGAGTCCCTGCCCTTCTGAATGATTATGCATGTCACTGTTTTTACAGAACAAGGAAAAAAATAACTTGCAGAGAATATAAACTTGAAGGAAATTTTGCAAACAAAACATTTAAAGCCAAAACATGTAAAAAAACAAAAGGCTTAAAACACAATAAGAAAACCAGTTTTTAGTAAAAAGAAATAACGTAATCAAACTTACTTTTCCTTGCATAACCATTCTAACGGTGAGAATCGCGGCTGTCTGAATTGGACATGGACTGCTATCATTCTGTTGCACCATTTTTTTATCTGTTGCCATGACAATCAAGCACTACCTCTTTTTAGTTTTGGCACCGTGGCTTCAGTTTCTTAGACTGATAAAGAAAGAAAGAAAGAAAGAAAAAACACAGACATTAAAACGTTATATTAGCCATTGCATTAGTATTTGTTGTTAGCATCGTTCATAGGCTCCCTGGGCAATCCCAGTGTAAGCATTAGAACTACTTATCAAAATACCTCGACCAATGGAAACATATTGAAAATCAATAAACGGCTGCCTACACAAATCTGGAGCTTATTATCAGGTTGGTATTTATAAGATAAATAACAAGTGAGGACAATTATTAGCGGAGATCAATCGTCTACAGCATTGGATCCCAAGGGGGGAATTTAGATAGTCTAAGGAGAGAATAAGGCAAAAAAAAAAGTTGTGGTGAATGTTTTGGGGCTTAAGCGTAGTGAGGATATGTGATACAAAATGGAGTATATCTGTGCAACCAAAGATCTGGATTTTCCTTACCAGTGTTGTTTCTTAGAGATTATTTTAAATTTAGTTATAGTGTTAGCTTTTTGTCATTGGGTTTAATTGGTTTTATTAACTTCAATAAAAAATTTTATTTTTGTAAACGACTGTGATGTTCGCTTCGCAGAATTAATTTTGAGGTAAAGGGGGGTTGGATCTAGTAATCCTATTGACAAAAATGGGGAATGGCCTTGAAAAGGTTGGGAACCGCTGGTGTAGGGATAATAACAAATAACACTAGTTACCTAATTATTCTTTAAAAAAGATTTCTCAAAGATTTCTGCAGTCCCCAATAATCTTTACGCCATCCCTACTTTGAGAATCCCTGCCCTAGTCTAAGGAGGGAATAAGGCTATTAAGTAAAAATAAAAGTCATGGTGAATCTTTTAGGCTTAAGGATAGTGGGGATGTTTGATACAAGATGGAGCATAGGCGTACGAGCCAGGGTGCAGTGGGGTCAATTGCCCCCCAAAATTCAGGCAAAACAGTAGGGAAAATTCAGACAATTGATAATTCTGCTGCTAAGAATGGCAGACAACAATATTTCTTTTAAGTTGCATGTTGTTTGATTTGTACTGTGTATCGTCGATTGATAAAAACACTTTTTTATTGTAAATAAGTACTGGATTTTCCTTACCAGTGTTGTTTATTAAAATTATTTTAAATCTATGTTAGCCTTTTGTCATTGTGTCTTATAGGTTTTATTAACATCAATAGAATTTCCGCTTGATTTCTTTGAGTGAAAAATACACAGTAGCAGTTGTACAATTATAAAATTAAACTAATTCTTATTATAAAGCTGTAATTATATGAAAAATAAAATAATTATTTGAAATTATTCTTGTGGAATGACCTTGAAAAGGTTGGGAATCACTGGTCTACAGTAAGTGGTTAGTGCTGTTGCGACAATTGCTGTTTTATTAAAAGTATTATACAGACAAAAAATATATATATATATAAATGGATACACATCGCATATTATATATAGTTTTTTTTATTATGTTTTTTACTTTAATATTCCAATGAAAATTTGCAGAAGATGTTAGAAACTGTCAACCAAAACTGTCAAGATAGGTTTCTTCAGTTTTCAAATTGGTCCGGCTGGCTATGTATGTATATATCACAAGTACAGGCCACACCAATGGAGCTAGAGGGCTGGAAATTTTAACATTTACTCCTTATTATGTCTAGAAAAAAAGGTTTCTTTTGTTTTTAAAAATTTCTCCCAAATAGGTTTTTTAGTGGAGGGGGTCAATTTGCAATGTAATTTTATGCTAAATTGGTCTCTATTTTTTTTTGATTTCTCAAATATTACTGTTTGTTTAATTCTACAGTCAGTAAATAAAACTGCAAATATATTAAATTTTAAAATTTCTGAAATGAGGTGTCATAACTATAATAAACTGATATTGTCTTTCATCCATATCCCAACATTTCAGCCGTTGCACTCTCTGGCCTTCTTTCTGTTTGAATTTCAAAGATCAATCAAAAAAGTAAGTTTCTGCACGATCAGAAATGAAGAATAAATCTCCATAGAATGAAGAGCTGGGAGTTGCAACAAAAAGCAACAGAAATCAGATGAAATAAATACTTGTAAAATATTCATAATAACTGCAGACACTGTGCAACGTTTTTTTACTTCTTTTTTCTTCCTAGGTAATGGGTGTTATTTTTTAATTGATTATGTTTAAAAAGTATAGAAAATGTCAATTATTCCCTTCAAACTTTGCTTTTGTAACCTATCACACTGTGATTCACAGTGATAATTTGAAATCTATTTATTTCCAATTGGACAACAAGTGAATTTGCATATTTTAATCACATAAAGTAAGAAAACATACTAAATATGAATACTGCTGTCCTGGTCACAAAAGCAAGGTTTGAAGTGATTTTCAAAGCTAACCTTATTTCTGTATCACAAATTACATATATTTGATTTAAATTTAGTGTTCCATCTTGGTTTGTGATGAATTCGTCACAATTAGTGAGGATTACAAACTGAAATAAGGTTAGGTTACTTGGTATTATTCACTCTAACTTTCTTTTCTGATTATTTCTTTCTAAATTGGGATGCATCTAATGGATCGGAGCATCTTAAGCCATGAAATACAGTTATAATAATTGATAATGCTTCATCTAAGAAATTATGGCACTATTACATTTAATAACTATTTTACTAAATAATATGTGATTTGGTTCTGTTTTCAATACAAAAAAAAGAAATGAGAAAACTTAATAAAAGAACATTAGTCGATGCTTTTTACCTTAATCTGTTTAGAATAGATTAAGCTTATTGGGAGAGAAATGCAACAAGATTTCAGCTATTGGTCAACATTGGTTGTTAATCTCTGAGCCAAGGCTTTGACAGTGTGAATTAGTGAAACCAGCTTATCCTAATGTTTTACAATAAGCTATCCACAGTTATTAATGTCAGTTCTTAGACGATAAGGTCAGGGTCATCCGAAGATAGAATTAAAACAAAAATGAAAACTCATTGTATTTTATATCAGACAACAGACTTTGGGATTTCTTATCAATAACATTCTCCTGATTGGTTTATTAATAGGAAGCAAAATCACAATCTGAAATCTTTTAAAAATTGAAGAAAAGAACACCAATAGACTTATTTGTATATTATTATAAATGAATTATTAAACAGAATGTACTTAGAATGCATCGCTAATTCGTTACGTAAATCCACACTAATGCAATTCCCTGAGGCTTGTGAAGACCTCCCTTTTTAATCTTGTGCCTCTATAACTGCAAAGTTTATATGCACATTTTCAGATTGCTTTGAAAAGTGATTAAGTTGTCTGCATTTGACTAAACAACAATCTCTTGATTGATGTCTATCACTGACCTTTTAAGAAGTAAAACAGTGAATCACTTCTATTACAAATAGATGTTATCAAAACAATCTTTCTGAAAAAGAATTTCCTATCTTTGCAAGAACCATTTATGATCTTGTAGTGAATTCGTTAGTTGTCTGAAACTTTTTCAAACTCTCATAATCGTAGATATTTATTTAGGTAAAAGACCAAGTGGGGTAAGAAGATTGTCTAACGCCAATATTCCAAATGGATAGGGCTGGGCATTTGAAGCCCCCTGGATCAGACCTTCTGACAGGGTTTGGAAGTTGGAACCTTATAGTCAATAAAGGAAAATTTATGCTATACAATGGTTTTATGTAAGCCCAACTTAATGTTCTCATATAAAAAGACTGTATTAATATTCGCTGGTAACAAGGTTGCCACCAAGATATATTATGAGTATATCCTTTTGCCCCACCGGAAATATATCCTTCCTCACCCTGGGAAAGTGGCAGCAGACACCCATGGGCCTGGCTTGCTTTGAAAATCGGCATTCAAAATCTTAGCATTTGCCTGGGCTTGAGCTCCGACAACTGGCACTGGTGAGAAATATGTAACTATCTTAGCCAGCCATCAGGCCACAAGTCTTAAACCTATCTGTTTTTTTAATTGATCACCCCCAACACGGTATGCTGTCAAAAGATGTTGGTCACGTGATGGTTTCTATTGAATGACTAACCAGACCTGTCTCCTTATCTGCTTGTGACTAAAACAAAGCCATGAGAATCATCCCATTCTCACTTGTCAGGAACGATTATTATCACTATTGACTTTTGTATATTGTACTAAAATAAACCAGATGAAGACTAACAAGTCCTATGGCTCAAAGATCATCCAGGAAATTTGTCATATAATATTTGGTGGAATTTTAATCCAGAGCAAAGGAAATAAGAACAGTGACCAATGTCTTTTGGCAGAATGCATGTTGGAGATGATCAATAAAAAAATTGGAAAAAAGGGGTGATCAATGAATAAGTTACTTCTCTCGCCTTTTGCTGGGCAGTGATCACTAAAAGACATAATAAGGAGTAAATGTTTAAATTTTCAGCCCTCTAGCTCCCCTGCAGACTGTACACATGATACATACATAGACAGCCAGTCCAGCTTAAAAACTGAAGAAACCTATGTTTACAGTTTTGGTTGACGGTTTCTAAGAAATAGCAAGAAAACTTATATACTGTATATACATATTATAAATAACATTACTAGGTGGTCTATAAACTAACATTTTACGCAGTCTATAAACTAACATTATTAACATTACTAGACAGTCTGCAAACTAAAGGATATTATGTTGAAAAATAAATATTTATTGTGTAAAAAACTGTAAAGAAAAGTCACAGTAGTAAATAAGTTTCACCCCCCCCCTGCACGCTCTACTAGCCTAAACCTCATTCACCTAAGGAAATGACCATGCCCTACTGATAATCTCTGCACTAACACAACATATTGCCTCACCTATATACACACTCCTTTTAATAAATAATTAATAAATAATTGTTTCTTGCCAGGTATGGTCTAGTCTAGTCTTTTCTTTACTTCAATTTCTTCTGCTAATACAACAGAACTTTCTATCAATCTTTGAACTCTTCTAACAACTTATGATTTTAATCTTGAGTTGTTTCTCCTTAACTCTTAAATTCATTGTTATATTATAACTTCAGTCTTTTATCTTCTCTTAATTTCTCCATAGAAACCATTAGAAAATTCAAATGGCAATGGGCTGGTCATGTTGCAAGAATGTCAACTGCTGGACATTACGACTCACGACATGGATCACCAGATATCATATGCAAAATTGTGGCTGGCAAAAAATAAGATGGTGTCACGAACTAGACAAGTTCAGAAAGTATTGGCTCCACAACATACGTGATAGATAGGTCTGGAAAATCTTGGGGAAGGTCTATGTCCAACGACGTACACTAAAAGGCTGATGATGATATTTCTTTGTGAAACAGCCCTTCAAACTTAACTAATTTCTTAACAAAATGGTGATATCAAGTAGAACATTATATTTGCTAACAAACTTTGGCAAGAACTTTAGACTGATGAGCGATATAACATATGTATCAATATGTTATGTTGTCTGAGTAACATGTACACACTGTGTTAGTGCAAGACCTGGTAAATAAATTGCAAAATTATACTGAACCCTTTACTGAATTTATTTTATTATTTATCATCACCAGACGGTCCATAAACTAACATTACTAGGCTGTCAACAAACCAATATTACTAGAAGGAAACTAATATTACTATAGAGTCTACAAACTAACATTGCTATACAGTCTATAAACTAGATGGCATCGATCAATGCTGTTTGCTCATTGCCAAAGGGTAATCTGGTCTGAGCAAAAGTTGCAATAAAAAGCAACTAATAAATTAAGATGAAAGGTAAAAAGTAGTTATAAAATTCGTTTTTCCTAGAAAATGGCTGAAAAGGTAAATGTAACCTTTGTTGTCCAGCCTCACATTAGCCAGAAGCTAAAAAAACCTGGGTGGTAAATGAGACGAATTCAGAGAGATGCATTTTTTTTTCAAATGTGTGGCTTGGTGGTCTAATATGCCATCAAATACAGTATATTAAAACAGTTTTTAATTTGTTAGTTTGGATGTATAGTCAGTTCTGCTAAGATGATGAAAACATCATCCAATTATGGAATATGTTACGCTAGCTGAGATAATAAAACTGTTGGGTTCCAATTACACAGCTTTTCTTAGTTTTAATCCTTTTATTTAAGAATGTACCATATTTGACAGCATATAAGAACCACTCCCCAATTATTACTTGGATCTAACTCTTAAATTCATAAACCGCTTGTAATTGACAGTGGAACTCTTCAATGAATTGCATAAAAAATAGTGGAACTCTTTTGTGAATTGAATTAAAAAAAACGAAATAAAATTCACCAAATGGCCAAAGGGAGATAATTTTAATCGGAAGTCGTTTCCCTTGAAATCGACATTCTATTTTCTATGTATGCATTTAAGAGTTAAGTCAATTCCAAACAAAACCAATTCTTAAAAGCTGGCAGTTTGAATGTATAGTCAGATGGAAACATCATCAAATTATGGAATATGCTACACTTGCTTAGATGATAATAAAGCACTTTTTTTCCCCCTCGAAAAATAGCTCAAAAGGTAAATGTAACCTTTGTTGTCCATGCCCTACATTGGTCAGAACCTGTGAAGTTAAACAACTGGTTGATAAATGAGAGGCATTCAGAGAAATGCATTTCTTCTTAATATTCCCTGCTGAAATGAGGGAGGGTCTTACAGAACCATCATATATGGTAGTTATCTGAAACCTTTTCACACATACACAAACATCTACAGAGAAAGTTAATGAAATGTTTTTGTATAAAGGTGAAAATTCATAGCATTTGTTAGAATTACCTAGATAGACATATATATATATCTGCAAGAGCAAAGGCATCAACTCCAGCTCCCAAACCCGCCGTCTATTAATATCCCACCTCAACTACCGATGAACCAGCTGCTCTCACTAGAGATCTTCACACAACACATTCAGCATATTTTTCTGTCAAGAAACTATTTATCATTGCTTCAAGTTATACTGAACATGCTAGCACATTCCAATTTTTCACCTGTTTTTGTTATCTGAGAAGTTTCAAGCAATGTATACTTATATAAGCATAGATCTACATATCTGCTGTGATTGCTATCCTACTTTAGATACTGGGTATTGTATATCCTCATATTATTATCATTATTAGAGACCATCAACCAAAACTGTCACCAAAACTGTCAGCATAGGTTTCTCCTGTTTTTAAGTTGGTCTCGTTGGCTGGCTATGTATGGATGTGTAATGCATACAGGCCGCACCGATGGAGCTAGAGGGCTGAAAATTTAAACATTTACTCCTTATGCTGAATTGGTCAGTTAGTTTGTATCCAGGAGTGTTCCTGTTTGTTTTTTTTTTGAAAATTCAGACTTTTTAGTGATCACTGCCCAACAAAAGGCAAGGTAAGATAAAGAGTCAGGAAAGACCTGTCTGTTGTTTTTTTTTTCAAAATTCCCCCCACAATAGGTTTTTAGTGGCGGGTTCAATTTACAATGTAAGTTTATGCTAAATGTATTCCTTAGTTAGTGTCCAGCAGCATTCACACTTGTTGACAGGTCTTTGAAAATTCAGACTTTTTTAGTTATCAGTGCCCAACAAAAACTTTCATTGATCACCTTTGTTTCCTATTTTTGAATTGATCACCCCCAACACAACATGCTGCCAAAAGACATTGGTCATGTGATGGTTTCTATTGAGTTACTAACCAGCCCCGTTGATGTGATTATTATTACAATGCAACGCTTCTCCTGTTTCAGAGAAAAGAGACACAAATATTTCAATGCATTACCCTGAATCAGCCGTAATAATTTCCTCAAATAAAGGCAGATAACCGAGACTAGATTTTTATCAGGATTACGATACGAGATGAATCTAAGCATCAAATTTAAGAGTATTTTAAACAAAAAGTACAGATTAACCTATTAAGGTGCTTAATGCCTGAATTAAAATGTCCCAGTAGACTTCTAAAAGAGATCTACGGGACATACAGGGTGGGCGAGAATTAACTTCCTATTAGAAATGAAGTTAATGTTTTTCACTGGGATTAACCATTTCCAATAGGGAGTTTCTTTTCACCCACCCTCTATATATCCAAGCTGTTTAAAAGTCAAAAAGTTTAAAGCTTAAGCTTTTTTTTCTATTAAGAGACTCCTATCTTTAGGTACATAAATAAGTCCATAGCCTAATGATGAAAAACAAAAGCATAAATATTTTAGATAAAGATCTACTTTCATTAACCAAGTTGAAAAAAAATAGAAACCATTTTTTTTCGGCAGTAATTTTTTGTGCTTTTAATCTTCAAACCTAACAATCTTCCTGGCATTTTTTATTTTTCAGAAAAAAATGTTTTTTTAAGGTTTTACAAGGGGGGTTCTATTTACAATGTAACTCTATGGTAAACAAGATCATTACTTTTCGCTCACTGTATGGAAGTGAGGCTTCGAAGTATTCGTTACTTCATTTGTGAGGCTTCTTTGATATTTTAATGATGATTTTTGTGTGCTTTCATTAAGGTTTTTTGGTGGGGGCCACGCTGGAATACCTGAGGGTGTGTGTGTCCGCCCAGGGAGGGGGGTTTGCACGCAATGCTTCAAAGCCTGACTGTCATATAACGGACTAAAAGTAACGGCCCTATTTGCCATACAGTTACATTGTAAATAGAATCCCCCGCGTAAAACCTTGAAAAACTTTTTTTCTAAAACCTAACAATGTCTACGAAGATTGTTAGGGTCAATTAAAAGCACAAAAGATTACTGGCTATTTTTTTCAACTTGGTCAACGGATGTAGATGTTTACTATATTTTATTTCTCTTCCTTGTTAATGCACTTCATTCAGTGGTGAATATTAATCATACAGCCATTATTAGTGCAGGTATACTAGTATGATTAATTCATTCCAAAATTGTCCGTACTATTCAAAACCACAGTGTTCAAGGTCTTATTATAATTTATTGTGTTGTCTGTTCAGCTTATACATAGTTACATTAATTTGTATAGCAATTCTTTAACCGTACTATATCAAAACATGCACTAATAAAAACCGCACTATTCAAGGTATTCTTGTATTTTTTTCATTTTAATTTCAGTTGCTTTTCATCACAACTACTCAGACCTTCAGTCTACAGCCATTAGCAAATTGACCGGATCAGATATAAGGATAATCTCCTGGTCAGACTCGAAATGATGTTCTGAGTAGTTATGATGAAAAGCAACTAAAATTAAGATGAAATAAATACTAAAATTTAAAAATGAATAACGGTTGACAATGCTTTATCTAAAATCAAGATAATATCATTACTATTAATCGCATAGATCGAACATTATACAGTGAAAATTTCGGATCAAAATACAGGTAATAATTAGATGTCAGGCTACAGACTTATTGATTCACACTTTGATGTTGTAATAATACAATATATATATGTATATACAAAGGTATCAATATGTCTACAGCCTAATGATGAAAAAAGTATTTATTTTATGCAATAAATATTTATTTTTCAACATAATCTACTTGTCAATGCACTTAATTCAGTGGTGAATATTAATTACATAGATTAAATATTTTATAGTGAAAATATCAGATCATAATTCAGCTAATATCTACTTTCAGGCAACGGACAGATATATTGCATACAAGAGATCAAGTCTGGATAGAACTTTTACCTAATTTATTTTTATTAAATTTATTTTTATAAACTTTTCCAGTT
>VCCN01003898.1:334766-347869 GCA_006491835.1 Architeuthis dux
TTGAACGTATCCAGTACGGGTATTATGTCTGTCCCGCCTCCGCCACAGACTTGCTAATCTAATGGTTTTATCACTAGATCTTGTTAGATCCCAACCTTTTTAGTGACAGATCAAAGAAAAACGGTATGATCAGTACGTAAACCAGTCTACTTTTATAAAAGGTTCGTTCATTGACTACTGAACTCTTTGTGTCCAATTCATTTGTTTCTTACAGTCTGTGTTCCGCATAAGCCAAACCTATTTCTTAGCGTGCCATTGTACGATAAAGCTTGAATCCATTGTCGTAGGCCCTCTTCAAGCCGAGCCAGTGAAGGGAGAGTGAAGTAGAGTGTCTCCAATCAACTTAGCTTGCAGAGAAACATCGTAGTCTCTCTTCATCGTTCTTTATTGATATAATTAACAACGCACTAAGCGGAGAGACGTCATTGAAATAAAAAAAAATGTGAATGAATAGAATCTCTGTTAATCGCTGGAAAATTTGAAAGAAAGAAAGAAATGGGAAGAAAAAAAAGAAGAATTTAAAGTATGCGAAATATTCAAACCTTGTTATTCAAATGATCGCAATGCGCTTTTGGGTAAAGATCTGATGAATTAATTGCCGATTTTTCATCAATTGAAGAATTATTAGGTACAGGTTAAGTAGTGTGGTCCCTAATGAAAAGAACTAGGAGTATTTCGTTGTCTTCACATCCCATACTCCAATGGCGGTGGTGTCGTTTTACAAGCAATAATTATTAATTTATTTTAAAACAATTGAAGGCGTTACAATGAAAATGAATGCCAAGCCAAGATTATTGATTTATTTTGAAACAATCTAAGGCGTTACTACGAAAATAGTAATTATTCATTTATTTTGATACAATTCAAGGCGTTGATAAATGTGCAACAATATATAATATATATTGCTGACTTTTCTGTTGTACCATGTTAGGGTTAGGGTTAGGGTTAGGGTTAGGTCATTCGAAACCACAGTCATTGAAGTATGGGATGCGAAAATAAAGCAATACTACTAGCTCTGTACGAGGGACCACATTTCTTTTTAGGGACAACACTATTCAATTTGTACCAATAATTACAAAGACACGATAAGATATTTACTCTGTACGATATTAGTGCAAACTATTTTTAGAATCCGTAAACCAAAACTGTCAACATAGCTTTCTTCAGTTATTAAGCTGGTCTGGCTGGCTATGTATGTATGTATGTATGTATGTATGTATCACGTGTACAGGCCGCACCAATGGAGCTAGAGAAAAAATTATTTAAAATAAATTCTTCCTTTATTATAGATTTTTAGTATGGTTCAATTTGCAATGTAAGTTTATGGGGAAATGGTCCTTAGTTTGTGTCCGGCTGCATTCACACTTGTCTTTTGAGAATTCAGACTTTTTTAGTGATCACTACCTAACAAAAAGCGACAGAAGTAATTTATCCATTGATCACCCGATTTTCCCAATTTGTTAATTGATCACCCCCAACACGGCATTTTGTTAATTTGTTGTATACCCTTTTACACTGTTCTGCCGCCATGGGTCGTCTCGTCGTGGGTTGCACATTTGCGGGAGGAAAATCGTGAACTTGGACAATCATCAAAGGAATGAAGGACTCGAAGAACAGTCGGTCTGTCCACAACAGGGACAGCGGTCTCGTATAGACCTTTACACTGTTCTGCCACCATGGGTCGTCTCGTCGTGGGTTGCTCAGTTGCGGGAGGAAAATCGTTAACTTGGACAATCAAAAAGGAGAGAGATAAGGAGAACCGTCAGTCTGTCCGCAACACGGACAGCGGTCTCGTGCCTTCCAGCCTGGCTTAGGCGATCTGCTTCTCTGCTGAGTCCTCTGAGTTTTCTGTTCGGGTCTTAGCTTTATAGGTTTTTCGAACGCCCACGCCTGTGTCGTTTCCGGTTTCCACCTCCTGTTTTGGGACACTTGCATATCCTAAGGTGACCGGGTCACTTCCATTTCCGCACAGGTGTTCGGCCCCGAAATAACCTTTTCGTGGTAGTATATCATAACAAATTGATCACCTCCCAACACGGCATGCTGCCAAATTACGTTGGTCATATGATTGGTTTCTACTGAGTAACTATCCAGGCCTGTCTTTTCTCTCGAACAGGTATGTTGCATTAAAACTCAGAAACAACTCGATTATTCTGCCCTAATGGAATATAAATCGTTCCTCCTCCTTTCAGAAACGATTTAAAAATTTTAAAATAAGGTTCAATCAATCTGCTTAACCTTGGCACAGAAAATCTTAATGTTACGATGGAAATCTTTTTTATATCATAGATACAAATGCTGAAAGTGAAAGTCTCACTAATGTAATTGCATTTTTTTCTCTCCAAATTAAATGCAAATAGAGACATGTCACATGCTTTTTGGCAGCATGCCGTGTGGGGGTGATCAATTAAAAGATTGGAAAAAAGAATAAGTGAATAAATTACTTCACGCGCCTTTTGTTGGGTGGTGATCACTAAAAAAAATTCTGAATTAAAAAGAAACAAAAACAAGCGTGAATGCTGCGGGACACAAACTAAGGGGTCAGTTTAGCATAAAATCACATTGTAAATTGAACACCCCACTAGAAACCTATTTGGGGCTGGAATTTTCACAAAAAACAAAAGCCGTTTTTTTGGGACATAAACGTAAATGTTAAAAGTTTCATTCCTCTAGCTCCATTGGTGCGATCGGTACGTGTGACATATACATAGATGGCCAGCAATCCAGACAGACTCACTTGAAAATTGAAGAAACCAATGTTGATAGTTTTGGCGGCAGTTTTAGTTAACGGTTTCTAACATAAATCCCCATTATTATTTTCGAGCACTTAACAGCAATGCTGTCTATCCGAGAAGTTAGACTAATATTTAAATCCTATTTTAATTCCGGGCATAATGCTATTTACGCTGCCGTCAACAAACCATTTGGAGTGAACACTACTACAGTGCGAACTGTTCTGCGTTGGTTCAAAAGGTTTAGATCTGGAAATATGGATACCAATAATAAACATTGAGGGAAGCCTAAACCTGTTCTCAGTAATGGAGAATTATCGACAACAGTTCGAGCACTTTCTGGAGTCTTTAGGATTTCATCAGCGACCATATCACATCATCTCAAGGCAATAGTATAGGGTAAAAAGTTGGGAAAATGGCCCCCCCGTGAACTGAGTGAAATGCTCCATGAGCACCGCACACATCTCAGCTGAGTGTGTCTAAGCTGCGAGAATTGGTATATGAAGCCTTGAAGCATCCTCCATATTCAGCTGACATTTATCTTAGAGACTATCATCCTTTCAATCATTTTGAAATTCATATCCGTAATAAAAGGGGCAATAATAGGGAAGCCATAATTCTTGCTTTTACTGACTACTAAACCTAAAAATGATTATACAGATAGCATATTATTATTTGAAGATTGTTGAAAAAGGTTTGTTGCTTCAAATGGTCATATTTTGATTAAATATTTACCGTTTTTTGTTGTTTATATCATCCATCAACTTACTATTCAAAAACGACATTTCATATATAACTACCTAATAACCTCAAACCGTTCGAGGAAAGACCATCCAAACTCCGAATTAACCACAGATCCGAATCTCTGAGTTAATTCGAAGCAGAATAATTTCATCACCCAAAGTTTCTTCGTGAAATCAGTATTATCGAAGACTTGATAAGACTTCGCCAAGTCAGGCAAATTAATCAATAACGAATAAAAAATTTAAACTTAAAGCTACATTCACAATCGATATATTGGTGAGTAGACAGTGTTGATAAGGGAAATCAATACAATTTTTATCCGTCTCAGCTGATTGATTGCATTCGATTCGATTCAGAAGGTCTACGCTCACCAACCAGATTGATATTTACAGAGATTAGCTTCGTCTGGCACAGGGCCACAATAAGGGGCAAATAATGAGGATCAAACTCTCCTTTGATTACTTTCAAGACTCATGGAAGATATACCGTATATTTTGTAATATAAGTCGACCGTGAGTATAAGACGAGTTCGGAACTGGGCATAAGATTTCAGAAAATCAACAGAGAAAGTGAAATTCTCATCTGTGACGATATCTAAAATAAACCCTTCCATACAATATACTGTACTGTACAATATAAAATGATAAAATCATAATAAAGAATATGTAATATTTACTCACCCCTTTTACAATGTGGTTCAGTGTTTTTTTTTTAACCTTTTTTGACAGTGACTCTAAAATCTATCATGGAGACTGATGTTCTCATGAATAAGATTTATTTTAAGAATCCCATATATTTTTTAATATAAGTCGACCGTGTGTATAAGACGAGTTCGGAATTGAGAATAGAATTTCAGAAAATCGCCTGATTCGAATATAAACTGAGTCTGTTATTTTGCCATAACGTCGCCATGAGAGATATCCCTTCCTATGAATACACCGTTCATGGCCCTTAGCTGTCACCGAAACATGAATTTCTTTCACCTTCAACATATCGATCAATGTTTTCAGGTGTTTTCAGGTAATGCCTTGCGTCCATCAATGGTGTATTCATATAGGCAGAATTATTGGCCATTTTTGACTGATTGATTCATTGCATTCGATTCGATTCCGAAGATCTACGCTCACCAACCATATTGATATTTACTGAGATTAGCTTCGTCTGGCACAAGGCCACAATAACAGGCAAACAGTGAGGATCAAACTCTCCTTTGACTCCTTTCAAGACTCATGGAACATATACCGTATATTTTTTAATATAAGTCGACCATGGGTATAATACGAGTTCAGAATTGAACATAACATTTCAGAAAATCAACAGAGAAAGTGAAATTCTCATTGTTGACGACGAATCTACCTAAAATGATTTAACCCATAAGAACCAAAAGCGACACCAGTGTCACTACAATTTAAATGTTCTGGAAAGTCCCTTATACAATTTTATCCTTGATTTTAATTCATGAAGTTTACGTTAAGTAACATCGACTGAATATCCTGGTGCAGTCACGTAACCATGTGTCAATTTATCTATCCAGAATTCAATTTCCCAAACGGTGGCTCGCCTGGTTATCGCGTGGAAGAGAAGTAACTACTTTTAAAAGCCTGCTTTTGTTAATAAACAAATTAAGTTGTACCACATTTAACAATTCTAATGCTTTAATAACGTGACCTACATTACATTTAATCTATTCTGACGACATTTCTTGTACAAATTGATATAAAAAAGTTAGGAAAATATCGCTGTGACAAATATGTCACTCCGGGCTTTTAGCGTTAAAATAGACATTGAAAAACCATTGCATTGATACGACATTTTCTAATGCATTTTATGTTGTATAATTTGTTTTCTTCTGTTTTATATCCCCCATAATTTTCATTCAAGAAGTAATGGGTCTGGGTTCTTATGGGTTAAAAAGGATATTACACAATATGTATAAATACTACTTACATAGGATTCAATACGAAACCATGGTAATGAATTGAGTTAAAACAATAATATGTACTGCTTATTTTGGGGTATTTCTTTTAGTAAAAAACCTCGTCTTATATTCAAAAATATACGGTGTGCCCCGAGGTTTCTATGACTGCTGATATACGTATATATATGTCACGAAAATCTCTTTTTAGAAGTCTACTGGGATGTATGTGTCCCGACAAATAAAGTAAATGAGATGTTCCCAATGTCATCACAGTATGGAACCCACACAAAAATTAGTTTACATGACTGAACAGGAAAGACATGAAGTAAAATGATCTGCAAATTCTTTATTTTCATCTGTTCCAGGATACATTTCTAATGGGACAAATGTATCCCATCATGATTTTGGTCCTTCTAAATATGGGAATTTTTCTTTTTTTGTTGGGGGGGGGGCGAGGCAGTGAGAATGTTTTAGAAAGAAAGAGAATAACTGAATTAGAGAGAGAGAGAGAGAGAGAGAGAGAGAGAGAGAGAGAGAGAGAGAAGGACAGAAAACATGAAGAGGCAAAGGGTTAAATTGACACAAACACAGCTTTATCGGGAAACAGAGACTGAATGATACAGACAACATAGAAAGACAGACACGAGACCAATTATAATTCCCCATTTTCGTTTCAGTCATTCTATGACGTGTTATTGCTGACCCGTTAAATTTGGACCATATCACTGAAAAGAAAAAAAACAACTAATCTTTTCAGTTTGAATTTCTGAGACAATGTGTTGTTACGACTAGGCCCCCAAGAATTTGAAATTTAAAAAAATCTATTTTTGCTAAAACATGCGCCGTAGTCCCATTAGTAACCCCAGGAACTTTGGTGACTATAGCTCTAGCCGTCCTTGAGTTATGTGATGACAGACAATGGACAAAAAAGACATCTGGTGAATCATAGTAATCTTGAACCGACACTCGACCCGACTTGAAACACGCCTGTCACTCAAAAACATGTGTTCGACCTGAAGAATGTTCGCTAAAAGTCTGACGAAGCATTTCGAGGGTCTCGGTAGCAGATTTGCCGAACTTCACGCAATATTTGATCCAGATCGCAGAGATATTCTCACACAAAACCTCGCGCAATACGAGAACACGAATAAATACGACGAAGCCTATTGGCAGACTGACTCAGTAGGCTGGGTAGCAATGAGCGTCAGATTCGCAATCATTCCCGTTGAACGGTACAATCACAGCACGTAGAGTCCTGTTCTTTACGATATCACCTCGTACATTGATTCTTCGAGCCAGTTTCCTCATTTTCCTTGTCATTATCCCAACATTTCGACCGCTGTACCATCCGGCATTTTCTCTGACTGAATTCCTAAGACGAGGTGTTCTTACTAAGTCCTTTGCCATTAAGCTCGATTTTCACTCCTTGCCGTCTTGTGCCAGACTAAGCTAAGTTTGACGATTCTGAAGAACGATGGTTAAAATAGGTTACTCTCGTAGACACTTGTCAACGAGTTTGATCCTCACTGGGTGACCAATTCTAACAACCTTGTTCCAAATGAAGCTAATGTTTGTAAATACCAACATAAATAGCATCTGGGAACCTCTCTTCCAAAAGGCCGTTTCGTAAAAAGCAAAAAGGTCATCCATTGTAATGGAAGCAACTCTGAATTTGACACCGAAACGCAATCCCGATATATATGAACGTATATATACAAAAACGGATGTGACGTATCCAGTCTGGCCTTTTGGCTAAGATCAAAGTGTATTATCTGTTCTTCGAAACCGCCATGGCCTCGAAGTTCAGTGAACCACGGCCCTTCGGGGGTCCTTGTGGCATGCTCGGGTATCGTCCTGGGAGAGGTTGCACAGGATATCTTGGCTAGCTGGTAGGGAGGCGATCACCATTAGCACACTCGGGATTCGTCCTGAGGAGATTTGGACCCATCCCGGTCCTCGTGGCATTTGTCTCAGGGATTTGGGATTCTCCCCCCTCAAGTCTCTACTTACGAGGACATGGGACCCCCCCCCCACTGAATCCGGCACTAAATGACCCACCAAGGGTCGATGTGCCGTTAAACAAAACAAACAAACAAACAAAAGTATCCAGTCTAATTGAGCATGCGTTCTGGGAGGTGATTCCACATTCTAGAACCAGGAACACCTGACGAAGGCCGGAGGGTACTCGGCCGAAACGTTTAAATAGTGTGTATTTAGGCAGCAATCTTTCATTAATACATGTCTGGTTAAATACGACGGACAAGGAATACCTTTTCAACTTTTTGTTATTATTTCTTGTTTACACACAATAGAACGTACGTCTGGATCCAATGTACATAAATATTGTCCAAACGATATATTTGACCGAGCTCTTTCGACTGTACATTCAGTCAATTTCCAGATCGTGAAAAACTGTAATGTTACTGTTCAAATGCACAAATGAACTTCGTACAATGGACAGTTGTCGAGTAATCGCAGTGCATATACACACAATAGGTACAGAGCTTTGAAACATGTTTTGTGTTCTTATCGGGGGAGTGAATCTTGTGGTGTATGTATTAATTCTCAATGTATTCAACGTCCGATCGCATATTAAAGCAAAATCAAATCGTTGAGTAAAAAGAAACTGAAGGAATCCAATACGAACTTATCTGATATTAGTTTTCTCATTAAATCGACGGCCCACAATGTGACATTTAGTGTTGCCAATTCAAATAATATTTTCGCACTAGTTTGACTGCCAGAAAGCGCTAAAAAAGCGCTAAACTTTTTTAAATAGCCAAAAATGGCCAGAAACCATAAAAAAGACGCTAAAAATGGTCAAAAATATCCAGAAAATTGGCAAAAACAGTAAAAATGTTTTAGGCGGAAACACGCTAATTTAGCGCTTTTTGCACTGCCAAAACAAGAAACGCGCTAAATCTAGCGCGAAACGCGCTAAATTGGCAACATTTTGTGTTCTTATCGGGGGAGTGATGTATTAATTCTCAATGTATTCAACGTCCAATCGCATATTAAATGCACCGTTCAAATAGAGTCCAAATTAAACGTTGTGAACAAATGAACACATAGACGAGGACTATAGTACACAATGATTAATACACCCCGTCTAACATAATTCAAACACAAATTACCAACATATGCATTTCTGATTACATTCCTTTATTAAAACCACGCCCTAATTCACCAATCGTTACTGGGATGTAAGAACATTACGTAAGAAAAAGATTCCGTGCCCGAAATATGTAAAAATATTCGTCTTGAATGTTCGAGAGTCATAAGAGGAATCCAGATTATGTCTGATGCAAAAAGCTGAACACACAAGTCTCACCAGCTGTGCAAACACACAAGGCACGAACCAGTAACGCAATAAAAATGGATTTGCCAACATGGGAAGGTTTGTTTCCCCAAGAGTCCAATGCGTCCAGCATTTTATATCATCGGAATAATGGCCTATAACATATGCATTAGGGATACGACAAAAAGAAAGGGTTTTCACTGAAATAAAATATATACAAAATTAATAAATAAAGAAACAAGAATTTATTGCTAAAGGCATCTTAAGCTCCACGCTTCGCTTTACGAGGAGGGAATCGCGTGTAAAAGAGAAAAATGGCGAAATAAGAATGGAGTCGTTATTGGAAACGTTCATTGTAAACGTGATATTTCTCATAAACGAGATCTCTTATTGAGGCAATGTCACCAATGTTGCACATTTAGCGAGTTTCGCGCTAGATTTAGCGCGTTTTTTGTTTTGGCAGTGCAAAAAGCGCTAAATTAGCGCGTTTCCGCCTAAAACATTTTGATTGTTTTTTGCCATTTTATGGATATTTCTGACCGTTTTAGTGTCCTTTTGGTTGTTTCTGGCAATTTTTGGCTGTTTTTAAAAGTTTAGCGCTTTTTAGCGCCTTTTAGCGCCTTTTAGCGCCTTTTAGCGCCTTTTAGCGATTTTTTAGTGCTTTTAGTGCTTTTTAGCGCCTTTTAGCGCTTATTTAACGCCTGTTTAGAGCCTTTTTAGCGCTTTTTAGCGCTTTTCTAGCGCTTTCTGGCAATCAAACTAGCGCGAAAATATTTTTTGAATTGGCAACACTAAATGTCACATTGTGGGCCGTCGATTTAATGAGAAAACTAATATCAGATAAGTTCGTATTGGATTCCTTCAGTTTCTTTTTACTCAACGATTTGATTTTGCTTTAATATGCGATCGGACGTTGAATACATTGAGAATTAATACATTCACCACAAGATTCACTCCCCCCGATAAGAACACAAAACATGTTTCTATCATGTTTCGTACGACGGACAGGAAATTATTTCACATGACTATTATGGCAGGCTGCTCTACACACCATAAAGTCTGGCCCTTTCCAAACATGCACCTTTGGAACATACATTGCCCTGGTCATTATTAACGCGATTTTTCTCATAATCGAGATTTCTTATTGAGGCGATGTCACATTGTGAGCTGCCGATTAAATGAGAAAACCAATATCGACTCAATTCAAGTTGGATTCTTTTTTGCTTCCATTCAACGATGTGGTTTCTTCTTAATATGCAATCGAACGCTTTTAATCTTCACAGTAACGTCCGGCATAAGACCAGATAGAGTGAAATTGACGTTGCTGATTCAGGGATGTTTACAGTTACCTCCCCATGCTTCGTATCTAGATGTCCACACAATGTCCCCAAAAGTTCCCAATGAATTTCAAATGAAGTTTTTTGGAACATGTGGTAAGGAATAATTGGTTAAATTTTGGGGCGGATCCAGGAATCTTTTTTCGATCGAGAGATGTTTTTCATAACATTTTTTGGAACATGAGGTAAAGGAAGAATTGGTTAAATTTTGGGGCGGATCCAAGAATCTTTTTTAGATCGAGAGATGTTTTTCATGAAATCTTTTGGAACATGGGGTAAGGAAGAATTGGTTAAATATCGAGAGATATTTTTCATACAGGTATGTATTTAATCATGTTTGTCCACACAATATCTCCAAAAGTTATCAATGAATTTCAATGAAATTTCGTGGAAGTGTTGTGCCATGGACTAAGGAAGGATTTGGATACAGGAATATTTAACAGTTACCTCCCCTGCATTGTTGCTATGCATGAACTGATTTTCAATGAGATTTTCTGGAAGGGTAGGCGATGGGGTAAGAAAGAATTGGGAGATTGTATTGTACCCATCTAATAATTGGGGAGGGTCTGCCTGCCTTCGTAATCATTTACCTGGGTTCGAACACCGGCCACAAGCACCGATGGGAAATACTAAACTATTTCAGCCTCTGGACAGGCCAAAGATTGCCGATATTGTAATTCCCTAAAAACTTAGCTCGTCACAAGGCCAGATTGGGGCAAATTAGAATAAGAAAATTATGTTACGACTATATTCCATAAGGGAACGGGTGTTCTGCTTGCCTTCCTTGAAAATCAACGTTTGTGATCCTGGCTTTTTACCAAGGTCGAACACCGGCCACAAGCACCGATGGGAAATACTCAATTATTTCAGTCTCTGGACAGGCCAAATATTGCCGATATTGTAATTCCCTAAGTTTGGCTTAGCTCGTCACAAGGCCAGATTGGGACAAATTAGAATAAGAAGATTATATTACGCCTATATTCCAGAAGGGAATGAGCGTTCTGCTTCCCTTCCTTGAAAATCAACGTTTATGATCCTGGCTTTTTACCTGGGCTTCGAACACCGACTTGCACCGATTCCAGATCCGCAACTGTCTAATTCGCTAATCCTGCTTCTGAAATAGTTTTTATTTTTTGCTATATCTGCCTTTTCTCTGTGTCACCTATAATATATCGTTGTAATCTTGACTGTCTGATTCTTGTATTCGTGTCCTTGTCGTATCTGGTCGCACAAAGTAACAAATAACGTTCGGTTACTTTAACCGTAACTCAGTTCATTAATGTGTCCATAGGCTGACAAAACATTTTGCTGCACGCAAGCACCAAGTTAACTGCGCGCTGAAATATTATTGGAGAATCCCAAGGCTCTCTACCCTATTATGTTTATAAGTTGATTTTTTTTTCTTTTTTCGCATTCTATATTTTGTGATGTTGCTACAAATTGCATGTTAAACTATACGGATTCTACCAAATTTGTACGTTCATGTAATGCCTATAAAAAGACAGCCTGACCAACTTAAAAACCGAAGAAACCTATGTCGATGTTGACAGTTTTAGTTGACGGTTTCTAACATTTGCATTAAATATCCAAGAATTTCTTACCTGAGGAATCAAACCACTTAATAAAGAGAGCATTTTCTGGACTTTAAGAGTAGAGTTGCCTCCCTTTAAATGACTTGGGCCATTGCTGTAAAAGCCATATTGATGTGTAAATAAAAACAAACTAGGTAAATAATTCATCATTCTTTTTTCCTTTTTTCTTCTTCTCTTTCTTTCTTTATTTCCTTCTTTTCTTTTTTCCCCCTGTGCACCAGCTGGCTTGCTACACTTGTAGGTTTTGTCGGCCTTTGAATTCGTCGTTCACGAACTGACTCTGATCCCACTCCTGTTCACAATGGCTATGACCTCCGCTTTGAGAACGAAGATCTCTCGAGATGAGACTTCACTCAAAAGCGAGACTTAAAGCTCAAGGCGCTAAATAAGAAGAGGTAGGAGGTGGCGTCGCAGTAGCAGTGAGAATACCCCGAAAATCTATTTTTATTTTCCCTTGAATTAAATCATCAAATTTAAGCATGAATATAGCCGTACATCGTTGGACATAGACCTCCCCCAAGATTCGCTAGACCTCTCGATCGTGGGCGTCGCGGAGCCAATACTTTCTGAACTTGTTTAGTTCGTCACACCATCTTATTTTTGCCGGCCCCAATTTCGTATATGATCTCTGAGAATCCACATGTTCTGCGGTTGTGTGACATTCTTGCAACATGGCCTGCCCATTGTCATTTGAGTTTTCTAATTGATTTTATGATATCTCTGACTCCTGTTTTTCTCTAATCTACTGTGCTGTCTTGTGGTCTCTCCATGTGATGTTAAGCATGATCCTCTCTTGTGCACATTGCATGGTTCTTAGTTTGAGAGCCAATCTTTTGGTTTCATCTCCATAGATGACTATTGCATGAAATATCGTTATTTTCTCTAATATACTGTGCTCTCTCCATGTGATGTTACGCATGATCCTCTCTTGTGTACGTTGCATGGTTCTTAGATTAAGAGCCAATATGGTTAGGTTACATATTAGTTATGTTACATATTTTCAGCTCCTTGGGTGACTGTTGGGAGAACAGGGACTCTCCATAAAATCCTCAAAAGAAGAAGAAATCAAACAAATAATCACCCTAGATTGTCAAACTTTCGACAGACCACGCTAAACATTCACGAACAAAAAGATCCCATTAGCTTTGAAAAGAAACCTATTAATATTTCTAAACAGAGGCAGAGCGGCTGAGAACAGGCTCGAGTGTTTCCACAGGTGTAATTGATTATTTTGCATGCAGTTCCTATTTCGATGTCAGTCTGTCCTTATGTCGAAGCACATCTTGCCACGCAATCTCTGCCAACTGCGACAAGTCTATTAATGTGCATGACACAAAACAAAAGCCGAAGCTCATCTTATAAATGAGTGAAGTAGCAATCAACGCGAACAAACATGAAGTAGATCGTCCTATGACACATTTTCGTTGCAGCTTTTAATCGACTGAAAATCTTCTTCTTCTTCTTCTTCTTCTTCTTCTTCTT
>VCCN01003898.1:633519-644862 GCA_006491835.1 Architeuthis dux
TGAAATAAGCCCATGCGTATCTGTATGATAAATCTTCGTTAACGTGCAAGACTGGTCAATTTAGCTCAGTCAGTAAGACATCCAGCTAGTGATCACTACATCCTGAGTTCAAATCACGGTAGGGAAATGTCGATTTTATATATCGGTTGTGAGGATTGTTCATGTTACGGTATGGAAAACAAACTCCTGACTTTGTCCTGGAGTTTGACAAATAATGCTGTGTTAAATCGTTGTAGCAAGTTACACGTCGGTGATACTACAGTATATATTAGAGTCCATATAAACAGTGATACCTTTGCGCCATAGGTGCGAATATTCATATCGGCCTGACGCATAAAGCTTGAGAAGCTCGGCCCAAATAACACCTCTCTCTCTAAGGTCCAATCGATGCAGTCGAATAGTTTGCCACTTTCACGAATCGAATGGTGGAATTTCACAGTCTTGTAGATTTCAGGTTCGTCCAATAATCTAAAAAGCTGTCCGTAGAAGTGAACGATATTTATTGGTTATCTTAACACGCAGTAAAATAACTATAGATCCCCGGTCTTGATAAATATCTCGGTATTCGAAGCGACTTAAGTCTTAGCACAGGTATTTGTTTAACCAAGCACACTGTCGTATGTCAAGCCTTCCACATCATCCAAAGAAGATAACGAACCACGCTCTTCGACATCTAGGCAAGCTGGCACAAAAGGTAATTCTTTTTAGTTCTGGGTACTTTCAAATGCTTTTGCGAAATAGAGTAAAGCGAAGAAGCAATTACAATTTATATGGGAAAGCTTTTTTTAGCCTTCCCAAATCCCCAAAATAACCGTCGTTTGACTGTAAAGCGTCCAATCATTCATGGGATGCCACACTTGTGGTTTTGCTGATCTCAGTAAATATCGATACCGTATTACTGTTTATTTCTTTTCATCAAAAGACTGTGCGAACCCATGTATAGGTATCTCCGGATTTACGAAAGTTCGCTTTATAGAAGTTCGCCACTTATGTTTTACGAAAAACCTCAAGCCACCGCGTCAGTGAGCCAGGGTATAAAACAAGCGTGCAGTGTTCCCAAAATGTGCAGTGATCACCCTGAAATGTGTAATGATCATCCTCATTGTGTACAATGATCATCCTGAAATGTGCAGTGATCATCCAGAAATGTACAGTGATCATCCTGAAATGTACGGTGATCATCCTGAAATGTGCAGTGATCATCTTGAAATGTGCAGTGATCACTGTACAAAATGAGGATGATCACTGTAGATTTGAGGATGATCACTGTACAAAATGAGAATGATCACTGCATATTTCAGGGTGATCACAGCACATTTCAGGATGATCACTGCACATTTCAAGATGATCACTGCACATTTCAGGATGATCATCCTGTGCTGTGATCACCCTGAAATATGCAGTGATCATCCTCATTTTGTACAGTGATCATCCTGAAATGTACAATGATCATCCTCATGTTGTGCAGTAATGAAATTACACTAAATAAAACCATGTACCGTTTACTTTAGTTTATTGTCAAACCCGGGTCTCAGTCTGGAGTTGACTTTGTTTTCCTACCGTAACAAGAACAACAAGAACAATCCTCACCTAATTTAGGGGAGTAAACTCTTCTCTGTTTGTCTGTGCCATCACGTTAAGCAAAACCGATATGTCGGAATACACATCGGTGCAGCCAGGCTTGTTTCCCATTATTTTTCTCACAAATGCCAAATCGGATCTCATCCTCCTTTTGTGCAAAATGAAATGACACTATTGTATCGGTTTAAGTGAGGCGTTTATCTAACTCAATAATTAAGTTAATAAGAGAATTATGCAGTGATCAATTCTTCTGATTCTATACCCTGCTGTGAGCATCTGTGTTTTATCTCTATTTATTTTGTTCATTTGTTAGCAAGACGTATTCGAATGTATCAGAAAGTAAGTGTGTTACCCTTAGTGTAAAACTTGCAGACATAGAAGAAGGCTATTTTTGGGTCTGAGTACGCTCAAAACATTTTAAAATAATGGTAATCGTTTTCTTGCTTTATGCCATTTCGGTTTACGAATGCTTTCATAGCAACGCTCTACTTTTAGATACAGGTGGAAAACTGTAATTAGTATTATAAGATAAATACATTTTCTCTTGCGAAAGAATTGGTAAAAAAAATCCCTTCGACTTAGGATTAATCTTTAACCGAACAAACAGATCAATAAAGCAATCAAGAGCAATCCACGCTTTATTGATTTTCCCTTGAATCTCCTCATGCCCGGCAGCATCTCTCAATACCGTATATTTTTGACTGTGAGTATAAGACAAGTTCAGAATTGAGCATAGGATATCACCTTCTTATGAATACATCGTTTATTGCACCTTATCAGCTGTCACCGTCTCGGTGACAGCTGACCAATGGATTTCTTTCATTTTCAATATATCGATCATTGTTTTCTGGTCGTAAATGTGAAATTATTATCAGTGGTGACGAATCTACATGAAAAAAAAAATGATTTAAAATGGACATTACACAATACGCACCGTATACTACCCACATAGCATTTTATTCGAATATAAGGCGAGTACGTTATTTTGCCATAACGTCGTCATGAGAGATATCCCCTTCTTATAACGACACCGTTTATGGCGCTTGGTCAGCTGTCACTGAAACGTGGATTCCTTTCATCTTCAACATATCGATCGTTGTTTTCTGGTTGTAAAAGTAAAATTCACATCAGCGATGACGAATCTACATACAATAATGATTTTAAAAGGATATTACACAATACACATTGTATACTACCTACATAGCATTTCATACAAACCCATGGTAATGAATTCAGTTAAAGCAACAGGTATTATCACTCGCTAATATGCATTGTCTCTATTGACGCTGTATTTATATAGGCAAAATACTGGCCATTTTTGACTGGCCTGAGTATAGGTTGAACCATGGTAAATAATTGAGTTAAAACAACTGGCATTATCACTCGCTAATACGCATTGTGTCTATCGACGCTGTATTTATATAGGCAAAATACTGACCATTTCCGACTGGCCTGAGTATAGGTTGAACTGTACTTGGTAATCGCCTCCTCGCTTTAAGCCATTTCGGTTTACGAATGGTTTCATAGCAAGGCTCTACTTTTACTTCAACTACGTTAGGCAAATTTTCTTTAGTAAAAAAACTCGTCTTATATTAAAAGATATTCAGTATTTAACTCATGAACGTGTATAGTATCTACGGCGTCTTTATCCGGGTATGTCACCTTTTACTTCATTTGAATACGTTTCAAGATGCTATCGATTTGTTTGGTCAAGATACGACCAGAGCTGATGATCGCATAGGCCTTGCCTGAGTGTCATATCGATGAATATATCGATTGGCCCTTTCACACAGACGGATTGCTTTGTGAACAGCTGATGCATAATAAGTAGTGTAAAGGATTATGGTAGCATCATTAATCATAAAACGTATTGTTTTTAATGTTACTAGTTGAAACCGCGGACATTTCATGATAGATAGCTCGATATCAGTTGTGTGACAAAGTATCGAGAGAAAAAACTCTGTATTCGGCTTTTAACTGAAATTAACGAGCTTTTTTCAGATGAATATGCTATCAAACCGAATATTCACACTACACACTTTCCCGTTTGAATTTACACTGATACCTGGTTGGAATTGCTCTTTTCGTATGCATATGCTATGAAACCGATTCGTCCTGGGAAGCTTTTGGGATCTACCCCCTCCCCCACCCTTTATCCCGGTCCTCGTGACATTTGTCTCAGTGACAGGGATTTGGGATTCTCCCCTCCGCAAGTCTTTAGTCACGGGGACAAGGGATCCACTCCTTACTGAATTCGGCACTAAATGACCCACCAAGGGTCGATGTGTCGTTAAACAAAACAATCAAGAGTTGCTTAATGGAACACAAATGATAGCAAATGTTTTAGCAGAACGGTAAATAAATGACCTTTTGTTGAATTTTGTATTACAGGATTATCTTGATCTTGCTATTAATTCTAAGAGATCTCGTAAGGGTGTTAGGCTTAGCGCAAAACTTGCAGCTATAGAAGAAGGTTATTTGGGGGTCTGGGTACGCTCAAAAGATTTTCTCATATAAAATAATGGTAATCGCTCCCTTGCTTTATGTCATTTCGGCTTACGAATGGATTCATAGCAACGCTCTACTCTTATGATTTATTGATTGATTTGTTTAGCGGCATACCAACCCTTGATGGGTCATTTAATGCCGAAATCAGTTTAATATTTAAAAAAATAGTCTTGCGACTTTGGTGAAAGGTTATTTTTTTTAAAACTAGAGTCTCGCAACTTTGGTGAAAAAACAGGTGGCCCCTGTTTAGGGCGGGGGTCTTAACCATCTGCAGGGTATGCAGTCGGCGTATTCTAGGCCCCAGCCGACAAGCCCGGCTCTACTTTTAAATACAGGTGGAAAACTGTAATTAGTATTATAAGATAAATACATTTTCTCTTGCGAAAGAATTGGTAAAAAAAATCCCTTCGACTTAAGATTAATCTTTAACCGAACAAACAGATCAATAAAGCAATCAAGAGCAATCCACGCTTTATTGGTTTTTCCTTAGATTTTGGTAAAAAAATATCCCTTAGACTTAAAATTAGTAGGAAAAGTCCAATTTTCCGTACTGTTCAAAACGACACTGTTCAAAGTCTTATTATAATTTAATGTGTTTTTGTTTTTCAGCCTATATATAATTGCATTAGTGTGTACAGCAATACATTCAGCATACAACATCACAACCCGCACTAATAAAAACCGCTCTATTCAAGGTATTACTGTATATGGGGATGCAGGGATACATGACACATTATGCAGCACACATTGAGTATGGATCTTGCCGTAAAAGATTCACAAGAAAAGCATAGAATACAAAAGTCTTCAAAACTACGTATTATTATAAACACATTTATGACGATATGGAAAATAAATGAATTCAAAACACAACAGGTCTGGTTAATCACCCAATAGAAACCGTTACTTGATCAACGTCTTTTGGCAGCAGGTCGTGTTGGGGGTGATCACTAAAAAAAAGTCAAAATTCTCAAAAACCCGTGAACACTGCTGGGTACAAACTAGGGGATCAATTTAGCATAAACTTACATTGTAAATTGACCTCCAACTAAAAGCTTTTTTTTGGTGGGGGGGGGGTAATAAAAACAAAACAAAATGAGGAGTAACGGTTTAAATGTTCAACCCTCTACATCATTAATGTGGCCTGTATGCGCGATACATACGTACATACATTTACGATTTAGGCCGCTCGTTTAGCAGTCGCTCACACCGGCGCCGAGAAAGTATAGGCTCTCAACTAATAAATGTACTCATAATTAACATATTCTGTCGGATATAAAATTATCCATCATTTGATTTCATACATACATACATACATACATACATACATACATACATAGACAGCCAGCCAGACCAACTTAAAAACTGAAGACACCTATGTGATGTTAACAGTTTGGGTTGACGGTTTCTAATTGCCAAAACTAGATTATTTTTGTCTGGAACTCAACAACAAACAGCATTGAAAATGAAATGTCGTCTGCTGAGAGGGAACATTTGCATAAATCTGAAATCTCACTTGAACATATAAAGATAATTTACTGTCGAAGTGGGAAGTAAAAAATTAATTACAGACTTTGAAACGTGATATTACTTTTCAGACACTTCAGCTTTCTATTAAAAACGGAAAATTGTGTTTGAAGTTATAGAAATATGTACTCGGAGTTTTTACCCGTCGTCGCCGGGAGACGTGCGAAAAAAAAAAATCTATCGTGTTGATAAAAATCCTATCCGCCAGTTGTGAAGAATTTAGCCGACCGAAGCATTACAGAAATTTATAGATTTTTGGTTACAGCATCAAAAAAGGAGGAGAAGGAAATAAAGATTCTTTATAAATGCATTCCATTTGAAAATACTTTTTACCCCGATTGCTTCACCTACAAATTCGTTGGCTGTACGAATATAGATTGGCGCCATTGCTTTCGTCCGTGCTTAAATATGGCTGCTTTCTTCTGGCGGGAACTAATTTATTGTTCGCACGAATCTGTCGTCTGCCAAAATGAATGTTTGAGTGCTTACTTACAAATGTATGCGTGTTATTTCAGTGAATGAGCTTAGGGAATTGTCACTCTGCGTGTGTATTTGTGTGTGCAAATATGGTATTTGATTGCCTGTAAGACCCTCGAGGGTTCATTGGTGTTGCGGTAACGACGCGGTCAGTGAAATCCGCGAGCGGAGTTCAAACTCCGGTCGAGGCTGTTTATGTGTCCACTTAGCACTAATACTCTTGGGAAAGGCATGGGTTCATCTCTTCTCCCCACCCCCCGTCTATGATGGAACTAGCAGGGCAGATTGGGCTATCTAATTGGGAAGGCAACCAGTCTAGGAGAAGGACAACTCTAATTTTAAACCAGGATTGACGCCCAATTTGACTTCCTTCCGCCAGCTCCTGCAGTCATGCTGATGCCAGACATATCACTGTCTGCTTTCCTTTGGACTCAGCTAGGCCGGGAGTGGGATTCTGATGACGGGGCATCCCAAGATATCTATGCGCCCTCAATTTCTGGAGAATTTGCAGCTGGACCACAAAGGTTACCTTTTTCCTTCGGGACATTTTTTTCATAAAAAGGGGATCGTATATGTTGTCAAATACTGTAGCTCGTAGTATTTCTGATTGCCAGGATGTGCTCGTTTTTGTGCTGCTCATCTTTATTTACGAATAAGTGATTTTACCTAAATACGAGTAGAGAAGCCAGCAAAGTGTAGGATTAAAAGACTCTTGCCTACCATGAGAATTTATTTAGCTCAATCGGTAGAGCAGAACCTGCGTATAAAGGTTGCTTCCAAGGTGGACACGGGTTCGATCCTCGCATGGAGCTCATTTCGTTATTCACATTTACGATTTTCTCTTAAAAGGATTCCCTGCTATTTTCCCCAGAGATGGATTCATACCTTTCCCTCGACCTTGAACTCGGGTCGCGATTCCATTATCTGCGCCCTTATCTATACGTCAATCGCACCCCCCTTCGCGTACATTCTGAGGTCGATGTGTGCTTTAACGTGGATATTTGTGTCTTTGGGTATTTCCTTACTGGCGTGCACCTTTATCTGTTTGTGTGGTTTTATTTGTCTCTTAGTATGTGTATCTAAAGCCGTCAGCAATTATTTCACAGTGGATATTCAACCCGCAGTATCGAATTATCAAGCAATATGAAATATGTATATTAATATAAAGAAATTTTAAAAAGTTACGAAACGTTCAGACATGGTACTAATTGTAATACTATCGTTGTATGACCCCCGGCCCCTAATCCAGGGCGCATGGCGAACCGTACGGAGATGGGGTTGGGCGAAGCGTATGAAGTTGATCCTGGGTTGCCCCTCGTCAGAATCCCCCTCTCGGCTTGCGTTCCTTTCCATAGGAAAGCAGAGAGCGATACGTCTTGCAGGAGCTACCGGAAGGACAAATTGGGCGTCAAACCGCCTTCAGGGGCCACCACTCCCTGGTTTGGAATCAGAGCTGCCCTTCTCCTAGATTGGTTGCCTCCCTGCTATTTTCCCCAGAAATGGATTCATGCCTTCCCCAAGGGCATTAGTGCGAAGTGGACATAAACAGCCTCGACCTTGAACTCTGGTCGCCGATTCCATTATCCGTGCCGTTACCTCTACGCCAATCCGCCCCTCCATTCGTTGTGACAGTACACCAATGTAATAATACTTGTCTTAGAGATAGGATTGTCGAAATACCATACGGATATCATTAATTTTGGTTGTTAAATTCTTGCTTTATTCGGAATAGTTGTTTTGGTAAGGAATGGGAGGTTGAACGAGGTATGAGGTTTCTTCTTTCAGCGAAATCGTCAGACCACATCTGCCCCGTTCCGACGTGCGGCAGGACCCGTGTGAAATATGACGCTCATAATTCTGCCGACACAGATGCCGAACTGGCACTTCCTGGCACTTCCCTTTCCCGCCCATCTGGCTGACTGATGTGGCTAGCTAGTTCCTCTTTTATGTGTATTTATGGTCAAGAACCACATAATCAAAATTATATATAAATCACGGGATTGAACTACGTGTTTTGCGTTCATTACATTGACGCGTACCTTCTGGGGTCAAGTAACATTGTTGAATATATTACACTGACGAATAGGACCTAAAATTTAGACTTTAGTCTCTTTCACGATGCATCGACGAAAAGATTCGTTTAATTTAGCCGACCGAGGCATTACAGAATTTTTTAGATTTTTGGTTAAAGTATTAAAAAGGGGAGAAAAGAAGAAAACAAAAAAACAGATTATTTATAAAGGCATTCCACTTGGAAATACTTTTTACCTCGATTACTTCACCTACAAATTCGTTGGTTGGACAAAATATAGATTGGCGCCGAAACTTTCGTTCGAGCCTAAATATGGCTGCTTCTTCTATCGGGAACTAATTCAATGTTCGCACGAATCTGTCGTCTGCAACAATGAATGTTTGAATGCTTGCTTACAAATGTATGCGTGTTTATCACAACACATAAGCGTAGGAAATTGTCACTCTGCGTGTGTATTTGTGTGTGCAAATATTGTATTTGATTGTATATAAGAACCCCGTTATTTCAGCAAGGAAAGAAAAAAACTCATTTCTTTGAATTCCTCCATTTTCTTTTTAAGAAACCGTCAGCCAAAACTGTGAACACCAACATAGTCAACATCAACATAGGTTTCTTCAGTTTTCAAGTTGATCTGGCTGGTATCTATGTATGTATGTATGTATGTATGTATGTATGTATGTATGTATGTAGGTTTCGCGCATACAGACCGCACCAATGGAGTAAGAGGGCTGAAAATCTGAACATTTACTCATTGTTATGTCTAGAAAGAACATATGGGGATTCAATTAACAATGTAGGTTTATGCTAAACTGATCCCTTATTTTGTGTCCAGCAGTATTCACGCCTTATTATGTCTAGAAAAAACGTTTTTTGAAAATACCCCCATAGGTTTTTAATGGGGGTTCAATTTTCAATGTAAGTTTATGCTAAATTGATCCCTTAGTTTGCGTCCAGCAGCATTCATGCTTGTTTGTTTGTTTTTCAATTTGGACTTTTTTTAGTGATCACCGTATACACAAAAGGCGAGAGAAGTAACTTATTCCTTGTTACCCCTTTATTCAATTATTTAATTGATCACTCCAAACACGGCATGCTGCCAAAGGACCTTGGTAACGTGACGGTTTCTATTGAGTGACTAACCATACATAGGTTTCTTTTTGTTTGCTTTTTTCCTTCTACTCAATTTCTGTACAATATGTTGCTGGACAACAAAGGTTACGTTTTTCTTTTGAGATATTTTTTCGGAAAAAAACGGGATACTATATGGCGTCAAATACGGTAGCTCGTAGTGTTTCCGATTGCCTGTGTGCGTGCGTTTTGGCGCTGTGCTTCTGCGCATAATTTATATTCTGTGCTTTAACGTTGATCTGTGTGTCTTTGTGTATTTCCCTACTGGCGTGCTCTTTTATCTTTGTGTGCGTTTTTGTCTTGTCTCTTAGTATGTGTATCTGAAGGCGTCAGCAAATATCTCACAGTGAATATTTAACCCGCAGTACCGACTTATCATGCAATATGAAATACAGTAATACCTTGAATAGTGCGTTTTGATTAGTGCGGGTGTTGATGTAGTACGGTCAAGATATTGCAGTACAAAAAACGTAACTATGTAGAAGTTGAAAATAGAAAATACAGAAAACTGTGGAAAACTTTAGAACGAATTAACTGCACTAATCAAGATATACCTGCGTGTATATTAATATGCATGTTGAAATAAATAAAAGTTACGAAACGTTCAGTCATGGTACTAATTGTAATAGTGTCGATGTGACAGTACACTAATGTAATAATACCTCATTGTTCTTACGCCAGTGATCGTTGTCCTAGTAGTAGGACGGTTGAAATTAAATGTGAAATTCTTGCTTTATTCGGAATGGTTGTTTGGTAAGTAATGAGAGGTTGGACGAGGTATGAGGTTTCTTCTTTAAATCAAATCGTCAGAACACCTCTGACTGTTCCGACGAGCGGCAGAACCCGAGTAAAATCTGACGCTCATATTTATGCTGACGCAGATGCCGAACTGGGACTTCCCGGTACTGCCCTCTCGCTGCCCCACTGGCTGAGTGGTGTGGCTAGCTAGTCTTTCTTTTATATGTATTTATAGTCAAGATCTACATCATCATCATTATATCAGCCATCACAATCCACTGCTGGACAAAGCCTTTCGCATCTCCTTCAATGACGACCGCCACTGCTCAGACCTTTCTATCTCATCACTCCATCTTGTGTCTGGACTTATTCTACTGCATTTACTGTCTCGTGGGCGCCAATCGGTTAACCTTTTGCTCCACCTGTCATTTATTTGTGCTAAATGTCCAACCCATCTCCATTTTTGTTGCTTAATTATGTGTATAATATCCTTCACTCTAGTCCTCTCTCTGATCTATGTTGATCCTTTTTTTTTATCTCTTAGAGTTATCTCCCATAATCACAAGTATATATAAATCACTTGACCGAACAACGTGTTGTGCGTTCATTACATATACGTGCACCTTCTGAGATCAAGTCACGTCGTTGAATATATTGCATATAATATACAACCTAATATTAAAACTCTGGTCTCTTCCACGATGCACCGACGCTCTAAATTAAACCGACCCATTTATAGAGGCAGAGCGCCCGCTCTTCCTCCTTCACTTAGACTCCAGTCTCCTGTATCTCCCACCGCCACAACCGTCAACAACTCTAACATACCACCATCACCATTTTGGGGTCTGGAAAGGCTCAAAACATTTTTGACACAAATTGACCGTAATTGCTTCTTCGCTCTACGCCATTTCGGTTTACGAATTCTTTTTATAGGAACGCTCTATTTCTGGATAGTGGAGACACCTGTATATGTATATAAATATATATGTATGTAAGTATAGTTTTATCTGCTTATTATATATATATTGTTCTTTTTTGAAAATTCAGACTTTTTTAGTGATCACTGCCCAACAACAGGCGAGAGAAGTAACTCATTCATTGATCGCCATTTTTTCTAATGTTTTTAATTGTTCACCCCCAACACGGCATGCTGCCAAAAGACGTTGGTTACACGACGGTTTCTATTGAGTAACTAACCAGACCTGTCACTTTGATTTATTCAGAATGTCTCTGTGTGCTGGTGAATCTGTGTGTCTGAATCTTCGTGTGTGTCCCCTTCGTTTTGCTAATAGTGATGTGTATGTCAATCTTCGTGTATATATGTGTGTGTATTTATGTATGCATGTGTGTGTGTG
>VCCN01003898.1:698750-713799 GCA_006491835.1 Architeuthis dux
ATACCGAATAAGGTGGCACCATTTTGAACGCTCACCAGAAAACAGTGGCAATGGGTGAACTGAATTAGCTACCACCTTCCGAAATCCAATATGACAGAACAACCATATAGATATCCTAGCGTTCCTATTGGATCATCACATGTTTAAGGTACAACCACCTTGCTTCGTATGCCTGCGGGCAATGTGCCCTCGAATGTGTGCAGACATTGTCCAAGCAAGACAAAGTTTTAAACCTTAAACAAAGTAAACAACGATGTTCATGGTATAGCTGAGAACCATAGACTAGATCAACTGCTAATGGAATTGGACAACATCAACTGGCATATCGTAAGTATAAGTGAAATCCACAGAAAAGGAGAAAACCTTCTAATGCTTAATGTAAGTAATCATATATTCTATTATAACGGGAGAGAGGATAAAACATTCAGTGGTGTAGGATTCTGAGTCAATAATAACATGTTTTCACAGCATATCAGGCAGAATAGCTTGGATAATAGTTAGACTAAGAAAAAGATACACACTAAAGGTAATCCAGGTCTACGCGCCAACTTTGAAAAGTTCTGACCAGGAGATTGAAGAGTTTATAACCACATCAGTAAGATAATGGACCGAAAGAAGCAAACTACAGTATACTCGTGCGAGACTTTAAAACTAAGGTAGGTCAAGGAAAGGTTGGGGAATCTAGTGTAGGCCAGATAAATGAGAGAGGTGACATGCTCGTAAATTTCTCAGAGAGATACGGTTTAAAGACAACTAATACATTCTTTCAAACACGGGAAGGTCGAAAGTGGACTTGGAAAAGCCCAAATGGTACAACAAAAAACGAAATCGACTTCATAATAACTGACAAGATCAATAACATTAAAGACGTTTACCGTTATGAACAAAATAGATAAAGGAAGCGACCAGAGAATGGTAGCGTGCAGAACTAAATTTAACTTTTAATCTGAAAGGAACAAAATGATTCTCAAGAAGAAATGTCATAATTAGATAGAAATAGAGAACATTACCAATTTTCGAGTAGCGATAGAGAACAGATTTCAGGCCTTGTGGAATAGCGACAGTGACATAGAGGAAAAGTGTAATAGTCTGAAAGATATAATTAAGGAAACAGCAGAGATGGTAGGCAATACAAACGTAAACCATAATACAGGGAAATACTCTAAAGCAACATTAAAACTAAGCAAACAGATGAGAAATATGTAGATAAAAACTGCAGAACTTAACAAATTAATGAACAAAAGAACGAGAACTGAAAAAAGAAAGAAAAACACGAAAAGAATAGTAGAGGCTATCAGAAAGGGGAAAAGTTTAAAACACGTCTGAGCAGCAGATCATACATATGATGATTTCAAGGCTCCCTGTAAATAGTTTAGGTGATATTGTATCCCTTTTCCTTACTCCTTTTTCTATTTTTATCTTGTCTGTATCTTTATGTAGTCTACATAAAGATACAAACAAGATACACATAGCAAACGGAATAAGGCAAGGGGATACAATATCACCTAAACTATTTACAGGGAGCCTTGAAAGCATCTTTCGGACAACTGATTGGGAGGGAATGGGAATAAACATAGACGGTGAATACTTAAACCACTTGAGATCCGCCGATGATGTCAGAAGCATCCGAAGAATTCCAAAACATGTTGACTGATCTAAATAGAGAAAGTAAAACAGTAGGCTTACAAATGAACAGAACAAAGACAAAAGTAATGTTCAACGATAAAGTCCCCTAGAAGAGGTTGACGAATACATCTACCTAGAACATTCGGTATGAATATACATATCGAAGAGCATTATGTCAATGTGCCTAAAGCGTAAAGCATACAATGGATGCATAATACCAGCCATGACATACAAATGCGAAACATGGATATTAACAAAACGAGCTGATAACCAACTTAGAATCGCACAGAGAGCCATGGAAAGACCAATGCTAGACATATCACTAAGAGATAGAAAAAGATCAACATGGATCAGGGAGAGGACTAGGGTGAGAGTTGTTATACAAATAATTAAGCAACAAAAATGGAGATGGTCTGGACACCTAGCAAGAATAAATGACTAAGTGATTGGTGGCGATGTAAACGCAGTAGGAAAAGACCAGGCACAAGATGGAGGGATGAGATAGAACAGTTTGCTGGTAAGACGTGGCAGAGATTAGCACAATAAAATAATTTCTTCTACAAAGACATTAAACAAATTAAAATAACATGAAGGTTTACACGTACAATGAGATAGAAAATGTCAGCGCAATCGCGGTCGTCATGGAGGATGGGAAAGTTCTTTCACCAGCAGTGGACTTATAACGGCTGATGATGAGAGAGATAGGTAAAGACCGGGATAGATAGATAGATAGATAACTGTTAATTGTTATTGAGCAGTAAAGAATAATAACATATTTGTATTCAAATGGTTTTTCGGACGATTGAACTCCTTCTTGTTATTTGTGTTGTAAACACGACGTTTCGTCCGACCCATTCTTCGGCCTTCTTCAGGGTTAAACAGAACTTACGTTTAAAGGGGGGTAGCCCTTATAGCGCATGGCCCTGGTATATTTGTAATTGTAGATAGATAGATAGATAGATAGATAGATTGAATGAGGAAGGCAAGAACTCCTCCAAACGAACTGGGGTCCAACCAAGATGCAAGATGAATGTGAATAAACTGTCTGTGCTCGAAAACCTTCAACCACAGCTTCTAAGAAAAGTCTAAGCAGGCCTGTCCAATTAGATGAAGTAATTTCAACATTATTTAACGCAATGTACCGTGAAATCATTACAAACAAGACAACTACAAATACTGTTACGAGTAATTCTAGTGTAGTTTCCATGCTTGTAATGACATTAGCGCAACTAGTGACAGCATAAAGGGAAATAATTAAAAGGGCCGGCGCGGTGCTTAAAGAATAATAATATCTATTTCCTGGGCGTGGGCGACTTTGGGCGTGTCTAGAGCAGTAAAGAATAGTAACATATTTGTAATTTATTTTACTGACGTTTTACAGACTAATACATAGCAAGGCTGCCAACGCTGGTGTTTTAAACCCAGAACAGGGTTTTTTGATACCTGTCTGGATTTCTGGGTGTTTTATGTTAGAATTTAATGTAAACCATTTCCATATATTACAGTTTCTCAAGGATTTTGTTATTACTTGAATCTGTAGAGTATCAACTGGAAACGATTCTTGACTCACTGTATTTTCACATTATACGAGCTTTGCATATTATGTATCCAAAAATGTTTGTTAAATGTGTATACAATTTACGTATTTATATATTTCACAAGAGTTTCGTCAAATTTATTTAGTACATAGCAAGGCTGCCAACGCTGGGGTTTTAAACTCAGATCTGCGTTTGTGTTATATCTGTCTGGGTTTTGTTTTGTTTTACTTTATAATTTGATGATATCTAGGTTTTTCCAATCTTTTTTGGCTGAATTTCTCAAGATTCTTTATTCTTTGAATCTGTAGCAACCAGAAACGGTTCTTGACTCACTGTATTTTTCACATTATACGAGCTTTGCATATTATGTATCCAAAAATGTTTGTTAAATGTGTATACAATTTACGTATTTATATATTTCACAATAAGAGTTTCGTCAGATTTATTTAGTACACAGCAAGGCTGCCAACCCTGGGGTTTTAAACCCAGATCTGGGTTTGTTTTATATCTGTCTGGGTTTTGGGTTTGTTTTACTTAAGAATTTGATGAAATCTAGGATTTTCCAATCTGATTTGGCTGAATTTCTCAAGACTTTTTATTACTTGAATCTGTAGCGACCAACAATGATTCTTGACTCACTGTACATTATACGAGCTTTACACTAACCTTTATATTCATCCCAAAATGTTTGTTAAATACATATAAAGTTTACGTATTTATATTTTCCACAATAAGAGATTCGTCAAATTTAATTCCTCTTACATTATGAAACAAACACCCTTTCAGTAATACTAAACAAGATTTAAAGTCACACCATAAATCCGCTATTTAAACACGAGTTCAGTTAAATGATACTGAATAAACACCGCGATATAAGATATGTTGAAAAATAAACATCGCGATATAAGATATGTTGAAAAATAAAAAAAACCAATATGAGATATGTAAAGAATGGCTTAGCTTCTTCTTAAAAAATGTTAAATGTTACGTTCGATATGTCGATATGTCGCCTTGTCATATAGTCAATCAGTGACAGCGATCGCTGCTAGAGAAGCTTAGCGCATCTAAAACTTAATAATTATAACGAAATGATCGCAATTTTTGAAGATTTCGATGTATAGTGATAAAATAAAAAGTAACATCTACTTGTAACACTATATAGTAGCTAACTAGTAACTGTTAATAAATAGGTAAAATAATGACTTATTGAGTTATATATCATCTGGGTTTGTGTGGAGAATCTGGGTTCATTTGAGTGCGGGATCAGTGTTGCCAATTTAGCGCGTTTTGCTCTAGTACCAGCGCTTTTTTTGTTTTGGCAGTGCAACAAGCGCTAAATTAGCGCGTTTGCGCCTAAAACATTTCGGCCGTTTTTAGCCAACTTATGGCTATATTTGACCATTCCTAGCGTCTGTTTGGTGGTTTTTAGCCATCTTTGGCTATTTAAACAAATTTAGCGCTATTTTAGTGCATTTTGGCAGTTCAAACTAGCGAGAAAATATTTTTTGAGTTGGCAACAGTGTGCGGGATCTTGGGTTTTGTGGGAAAAGCTGCTGGGATCCCCGGTACACAGAACACATTTTGAGAACTTGTTTTTGGCTGAGGTAATTGCATCTTCCCCATCAATGGCAGAGGTCTGAGTTCTAGTCCAGATAAAAGCCAGTATCCTCTAGTCTACTAAGACACAATCTTTTTACTCTCCTTTGACCTTGTGTCGTAGTAAGCCAAGCCTAGTGCAGGTAAACCCCGCATCACGAAAGCTCATTTTACACCAATTCGCTTTTACGAAAGAACTCAAGCTGACATACAGTATTGCCCATATCTGGACGTTATTGAATATATGACGTTGCATACAGAAAGTTCTTTGTTTTACTTACGTAGATTATCGCCCATAAATAAGTACCCCCTACCACTTTTTTTATAAAAAGTTCATTTTCTTCTAAACCAAATATAGCAGGATTTTATTATTTCTAGTTGAACATTACACAATCAAAACGAATATTATCAGGTATTATTTATGCTCAAACTCTGTCTGATATGCTGTCAAAACCTATAACGTTGTCTGTGATGTATTGACTAAGAATCCTACGCCACTGAATTGTGTATCCTCTCTCCATTTATAATAGAATAGATGATTACTTACCTTAAGTTTTTCTGTGAGTTTCACTTATACCTACGATGTACCAGTTGATAGTGTCACCTATAAATGAGTACACCCCTACCACTTTTTTATAGAAAGTTAATTGTCTTCTAAACCAAACATAGCAGGATTTTATTATTTCTAGTGGAACATTACACAATCAAAACGAATATTATCAGGTATTATTTATGACCAAACTCTACAGCAATGAAACTGTTGGCAAAAATAATTGTTCGTATGAGTGTACTCATTTTTGGACGGCAGCATATTTTTGGTGCTGTAGAGTTTGGTCATAAATAATAACTGATAATATCCGTTTTGAATGTGTAATGTTTCTATAAAAATGGTGGATATTCATTTATAGGCTACGCTGTAGCTTTGAATTGTGTCTGTGAGCATCTGTGCTTTATCTCGATTTATTGTGTGCATCGCTTAGCAAGATGTGTCTTAAGTCATCAGAAAACTACTAAGAGAGCTTGTAAGGGTGTTACGCTTAGTGTAAAACTGGCAGGCATGCAAGCAGGTTGTTTTGGGGGTCTGGGAACGCTCAAAAATGTTCCAATATAAATGAATGGTAATTGCTTCTTCGCTTTACGTCATTTCGCCTTACTAAAGGTTTCATATGAATGTACTTCCGGATAGCGAGGGAAACAAAGGTATACAGAACACATTTTGAGAGCATTTTCGTTGACTGAGGTAGTTGCGTATTTCATACCGGTTTCAGAGTTCAGTGTTCAAGTACAGATGCAAACCAGAATTTCAAATGCTGATTTCAAAGCAGCCTGCTCCGCCACATCTCAGGAGATGTGTACAACATAATCTTCCTTCTTTTCTATTAGACATCGTCGACCAAAACCGTCAACGTAGGTTTCTTCAGTTTTTAATTGAGTATGGCTGGCTATCTATGTATGCGTGTGTCATTTACTCCTTATTATGTATAGAAACATCCTTTTTTTGAAAATTCCCTCCCAAAAGGTTTTTCGTAGGGGAGTTCAATTTACAATGTAAGTTCATGCTAAATTGATCCCTTAGTTTGTGCCCCTGACTTTTATAGTGACCACATCAAACAGAAGGTGGTTGAAGTAATTTACTCATTGATCACCTCTTTTTTCTTGGTGTTATGGTCATTCACTGATTGGAGCAATTGTTACTGGTAATATATTTGATATATTTGCTTTGCTCTGCGTTGCTTCCCGTAACGAACAAAGAGAATGTAATTTAATTTTAAAAAAAGCTTTTATACAGAGGTTTGTGTGATTAATTAAATAATTTAGGGATTGTATTTGTTATTGGTAATACATGATACTTGGATTCGCTGCTCGTTATTTCTAGTTGCTTCCCGTCGCTTCTCGTATTTTCCCATGACCAATCTTCCCTCTACGGTTTAGTAGTCAGTGTGCGCAAACATCTTATGTTGGGCAATTTCTTTTCCAATGAAAAAAGTATGTGCGCACTTTTGAATTAGACACAGTGAATCGATATTTGTTCAATAACAATATCTCAGTAAGCTATCGACAGAATTTGAAATCTTTTTGTGCGCACATTAATTCCGTTTGTGCGCTGGTTTCAACTTAGAGGCAACTATGCTCACGACCCTTCCAGTCTGTGCAATATTACCATTGATCTTCTTTTAAACATCTTAATTTGAGCAATTCTTTTTCCAATGAAAAATATGTACACACTTTTGAATTAGACATAGTGAATCTATATTTGTTCAATAAAAAGACTCAGTAAGCTATCGACAGAATTTGAAATCTTTTTGTGCGCACATTAATTCCGTTTGTGCGCTGGTTTCAGCTTAGAGGCAACTATGCTCACGACCCTTCCAGTCTGTGCAATATTACTATTGATCTTCTTTCAATAAAACACCACTGTTCCTTCGGTGCTTGAGCATCCCGAATTTGAATAAACACTACTATCGAGTTTCCAATGACATTTAAGATAAAAAGAGTAGCAACGCAGATATAAACATGTGCTTATTTTGGACCTTGTAAGCTCGTGATACGATTTGTTTCTGTTCTGCAACATATTTCCGCAATGCATATCTAATATTAGAACTATGTCGTTATATAATGACCCGGGTAATCTCTTTTACGCAATGTTCGAAACCCTCAACCAAAACTGTCACCAAAACTGTCAACACAGGTTTCTTCAGTTTTCAAGTTGTCTAGCTGGCTATGTATGTATAATGCTTATCGGTCGCAATAATGGAGCTAGAGGGCTGAAAATTTAAGCATTTACTCCTTATTATGTCTACATAAAACGGTTTCTTTGGGTTTTTTTAAATTCCCTCCCTAAGTAGATTTTTAGTGGGGGGGGGTTCAATTTGTAATGTAAGTTTATGCTAAATCGGTCCCTTAGTTTGTGTCAGGCGGCATTCACGCTTGATTTTCGAAAATTCGGACTGATCACTGTCTAACAAGTAACCTATTCGTCGATCACCCCCTTTTCCCGATTTTTCTAATTGATCACCGACCTCCCCAACACGGCATGCTGCCAAAAGACCTTGGTCATGTGACAGTTTCCTTTGAGTGACTAACCAGACTTGTTGTGTTAGCGATCAGGGCTCGGGTATTTGTCGTTGGCTGCGACACAAATATTTGTAGAATGTAAACGAGATTATAATAACTTCGGGAAGGGTCGTATTAGTCATTGCAGCGAACGCTTAATGCCTTTGGTATTGTTTAGACAAAGCAGCAAAATTGCAGGGAATTGTTAAAACAAATAGTAATAAACGGTTTAGCACTATGAGTAATTTGTCATTTTAATTGCTCATTACAGTAGACTCCCCTTATTACGGCAACCTCGGGGGTTTAAGAATGCCGCTATAACGAATTCGCCGCTATAACGTTATATAAGGTGCGAAAGTATACGAACACCAATAATTGAAAAATAAAAAACGTGTTTTGTGAAAAGATGTTTCATGAAGAAAAATGGTTCTGATTTTTTAATCCAGACCCCAAAAATAAATAAAAATCTTTTCTATAGATTTGAGAAGTCATTAACGTTTAGGCCGATCCATTCCTCGGCCTTCTTCAGGTGAAACATCCGAGTATCATGGGTTTAAACAGAAGTTTGCGGATTTCAACCCGATGTGGCTTCCACTTCTCGACAGACCTAAACCCGACAAGACAAAAGACACAGAAACACCTCGGCCCTGCGCTAAAAGGGTTACCCCCTTTAAGCATAACTTCTGTTTAACCCATGACACTCGGATGTTACACCTGAAGCAGGCCGAAGAATGGATAGGCCGAAACGTCGTGTTTATAACACAAACAGCAAGGAGTTCAATCGTCCGAAGAACCATTTGAATAAATAAAAATCACCTAAAATAATCAAAACAATTTCTTCGATGTATCCATATGTATCATTGCACAATTATACAAAACCTATTACTTAGTTTCTTTAGAAGAAAATTGGTACATGATGGAGCAAAATGGTTCTCATTTTTGAATTCAGCGACCAAAAATACATTAAAATCATCTGAAATTATCAAAACACTTTTTTCAATGTATACCTGTGTAAAGAGAAATCAAAAAGTACTAACAGAAATGACTTTTTATCACCCTTTCACAGTTTAATGCTCCATGTTAGTTTGGGTGGGATTATTTTAAGGGTTTACTAATTTTAGTTTTCAAAATAATACACTGGAATCCTTATGTGCTGTTGCTGCAAACTACTCTCCGACAATAGTCTTGCAAGAATATAAAAATATTCTTGTGTTGTTAACCAAATTAAATATATATTTTGAGCACGGTGAGGTACAAATATGTTCATTGGAAAAAAGGTGGTGTCCAGTTAACGCCGAGGAAAGTTCATGGTTTTTTTTCGTTAGTTCCAACTAAAGCTAACGTCCATAACATACATAACTTTAAAAAGAAAACAAATAAATTAAGTTGCATTTCTCGCCGACTAGAAACTCAATTCGTGGTGATTTTTTGGGGTCAAATCTGAACAGCAATGTAAGCTTTCTTCTAATGGCCAGTCTTGTGTCCTTTTTTTAGTTTGGTTCCAGATCAGCCAAGTTGTCAAATATGTCTAGCTTTACCCGTGTCAAATTTAAACAAATGCTCAAACTCAATTTAATAATTCACGTCGATTTTTAATAGAACGAATAAACGTTTCCCGCAGAATATAGGAAATTTAATCAATTTTATTGGTATGTTGAATATCCAACTAATATTAATGAATAAGTATGAGACACCTACTTCAATTGATTATGTATACATGCAGCACGAGAAGCCATGATTTCTTTAGAGAATATATATACCACACGTATTTGGTTATTTCGATAAATTAAGGAATTGAAACGGATGATTTCTAAATGCCAAATTAACTATAAGTGTCTATATATGATCACTTAAATTGCCAGCATGGAGTACCCGCCTCACATGCAAATATTGTAGCCACAAAGACAACATAATCTGCACCAATGTTGTCTGCAAGCTTTGCAAAATACACTTGTGTTTGAACAAAGACAGAAACTGTTTTGAGGCATACCACACCCCATTAAATTAGCCTGTGTTTGACCCACACAATAAATCATTAGAATCAACCCAGTGTTGTATCTGTTCATTATATTGAATGTTATTCTTTAATTCTATGTTTTATTTAACTTTCTACTTTAATCTTTAATTTTTTTTATATCTTCCATTTTTGATCACTTTTTGGGCGAGGCACCATATACGATCACTACATCAAACACATTTCAGAAAACTTGCTACTGTAAATATCTTTTAATTAGGTCTAGTCTAACTTACAAAAAGGTTGTTTTGATATCTAAAATATGTTTAAGGCTGCCCTATAAAGGGTTAATTTGAAAGCTCTATGACTATGATTTAAGATTTATCTCAAAATACAAAACACAGGTACACCACCTATTTTCCGGCAACTGCTCCAGTGCCAGACAAAATTACGAGCGGTTACTTCAATTTCTGGCGGCTCTCAGGTTCACTGAGTGATCACAGGTGGAATTGTGTGTGGAGCCATATCTTAATTGTTTATACTGCTATGGTTGTTACTACTCCATCGACTTTGTAAAATTCTTAGCCTAAGTTGCTTACATTTACCTTTTGTAATGCCGAAAAAAGTATAATTTTACCTCATAAAAGATGGCCGACGCTGGGAGAACAGATGCGAAAGCCATCCCATTGTGAGCCAGAACCTCGTGGTTTGGCGGGAAAAGAATAGGAGTTTAATGCTTTGAATTTGTATAAATATACCTTTGTTTTTAAGGCAGCAAGCAGTACAGCAGCTACTCGCAGCGTATGCAGCAACACTCTTCTTAAAACCTGTCCTACCTACAATTCGGTAATTAAAGACGTGCCGACATCACAAGGACCCGGAGAACCAGTTTGCCCAAGGGAGTACATTACCTAAGAGCTGCTTTCAAGTTGCGGTGTTTATTTATTATTAAGCGCCTAAGTGAAGCCGCAATAAAGGAGCAACCTTATTGCAATCCTCCACCTTTTTTTTATATCAAGCACGCTGCGGTATTTTCAAAACCATGTCTTTTATTGCTGTTGTTAATAAAACTCTCCAAAAAGGTAAGATTGTATTTGTTCTCCTTTCGTCGGCAGCCTAGCCCCCGCTATCACTAAACGAGAATTCCTCTCTCCGTCTGCATTATTCAGTGCAGTCGAAGAGAAGTGCTTTTTCTCAAAGTAATGGCTTCCAAGCAAAGTATAGGTGTCAGTGGTGGCGTAACGTGCAAACACAAATCCATATTGATACAGGAAAAGGTAGAAGTGTTGAGAAAATTCGACTGTGGTGTTTCGGTGTCTTGAGATATTCCCCTTAGGCAGGAGAGTTCTTATCAACTTCCAGTAGGGGGCGCTGTTTTACGTTCTGGTGAACAAACAGCCGTTTTATTGGTTTGAGGAACTCGAGAAGACACGTGCGTGTATCGTTGACCGCGGTCATTGTATGAATAAAGGATCTGTGAGTACGTATTCTGTTTGCATTGTTAATCTGTTAACATCTGTCATTATGCCAACCTTACACATATGCTATTTGCTCATTAACTGTCTATATATTTAATTAATATACTGTTTCATTTATATTAATAAACTGTATCATTTATATTAATGTATTGTATTAAACTATCCGATTCATATTTGTTTAATCTAAGTTTCTAACAGTCTTAATGCTTTAATTAATATATGATATGTGCCTAATTAGTGTGTCAGATGTGGATTATTGAATTATTATCACCTGAACTCTGACGGTCCGGCAAAATCGATTATCCGATACGGTTCTGGAACCAAGGTTACCGGAAAATGTTCTAAGTTCTCTCCACTCGACTAAATTTGAAATGATTAAATAGAAATGAAGCTAGCTGACCCCAAGCTTAGCGAAATCGGTTTGAATCCAGGGGTCGAATAATGGCGAAATGTGTGCTACTGAAAAGTAGGTCTCAGCATTGTGTTATATATTCAGCAACATTGCGTGACCAAAGAGGGTGATGGCTGGCATGATCAAAGGTCATATTTGGTCGTAACAAGTGACTAATTACATGCCTCCAGGCGCTCGTGTGGGTTTGGCCAGGGAACGCCTATATAAAAGCGACCAGTAAAGTTTTGCACACGTATTCGCGTGCAGGTTCTCTTTTCATGCTTTTAGAGCGCCCGGCGCTTTGAGAGCGCCCAGCGCTTCGGACAGAGGCCACTGCATCGCTCATTATTGAAAGTGGTCAGACAATTTGTGATAAACCTTTTCCCCTCTTTGACCCTGATGATTTGAAATAAGGAATGATATGAAGATAAACATAATGGTTCAAATAGAAAGAGATTCCGTCGGCATGCTACAGACACCGGAAAAGGGTTGTAGAGAACCGCAGTCGAAACGTTGGGATAAAGACAATAAAGAAGAAGAAACCGCTACAAACAATTAGTATATGGTGGTAAATTCCCGTTTCAGAAATTCAGAGAGAAAGGAAGTTGGGGGTTACAACGGATGGCAAAAACCCGTCCAAATGAATCAATGTAACACCTCGTATCTGGCATTTAGTTGGAAAGAAGACCAAACGGACATCAGTCGAAACGTTGTGATAAGTGATAACAAAGCAATGTATAATAAAAAGAAAAAAGGGTACATCAGTCTAAACGTTGAGATACCAACAACAAAGACAAGGAATCTGGGCCAAAATAATCAATGTATAATAGTAACAAAACAACGTATCAGAAATTCAGACAGAAAGAAAGCCGAAGAGTATAGCAGCCGAAAAGTTGAGATAATGACAACAAAAAGAAGAAAACTTGGCCAAAATAATCAATGTATAATAGTAAAAGAATCTCGTATCATAAATTCAGAAAGAATGAAAACCGAAGGATACAGCAGCCGAAACGTTGAGATAACGACAACTAAGACAGGGAAACTGGGCCAAAATAATCAATGTTTAATAGTAAAAAAACTCATATCAGAAATTCATGAAGAATGAATACCGAAGAATACAGCAGTCGAAACGTTGAGATAATGACAACAAAAACAAGGAAACTGGGCCGAAATAAACAATGTATAATAGTAATAGAAACTCGTATCAGAAATTCAGTCAGAAAGCCGAAGGGTACAGCAGCCGAAATGTTGATATAACGACAAAAAAGACAAGGAAACTAGGCCAAAATAATCAATGTATAATAGTAGCAAAACCCTCGTTTCAGAAATTTAGACAGAATGAAATCCGAAGGCTACAGCAGCCGAAACGTTGAGATAACGACAACAAAAACAAATGAAACTGGACCAAAGTGGTCAATGTATAATAGTATCAAAACCTCGTTTCAGAAGTTAAGACAGAATGGAAAACGAAGCGTACAGCAGTCGAAACGTTGAGATAATAACGACAAGGAAATTGAGCCGAAATAATCAATGATCAGAAATCCAGACAGAACGAAAGTCGAATGGTACGGAGTTCCAAAAAGAAAGGGAGGAAATCGAGTCCACAAATGTTTCGAAACCAATAGAAAATCAACCTGACAGTTGCATCGGCTTTTCTATTTTTAGAATTATCAATATGGCGACTGCAGGAAGTAAATATGACAGCCTCAGTGCAATATAATCAATATCTTCAAACGTTGGAGAATCTACTGCAAATGCCACTTTCGAATGTAAACATGTGTTCTTATTCATCGAAAGCATTTGTAGCGGTGGTGGATGAAGGCCTGGGGAGAATTGGTGTGGAAGAACTGAAGGAGAAAGGCATATAAAAGGAAGAACTAGCGGCGCTGGAGCCTGTCTCGTGGTTGAGTATTCATCCCCGGCACAAGGGGTCGGTGTTCGAGCCCTGGTGACGAAGCCTGGATTGCGAATGCTGATTTTTAATGTAGACAAACAGGCTCTCTCTACTTGGTGCAACACTATCTTCTTACTTCATTCCCTTTTATCGGGCTTCCACCGCACTAATCCAGGCATCGTAAATGTCAAAAAGGCAAATAGAAAGGCAGCCGAGTGGCTGAGATAGTTGAGTAGTTCCAACTGGCTCTGCTGGTCGGTGTTCGGTCCCAAGTAAAGGTAAGGATTTCAAATTTTCATTTTCAAAGCAGGCAGCCCCTCCCCCCTCCTCTGGAAGATGAGCGCAACATAATCTTCCTACTCTCTACTTACAATATCAGGCTACTGGATAGTGTTTGATCCCAAGTAAGAGACAGGATTTTGAATTCTCATTTTCAAAGCAGGCAGGCCCTCCCCACTTTGAAGATGAGCGCAACACAATCTTCCTGCCCTCTTCTTCCAATCCAGGCTTCTGCCACAATGTCAAAAAGGTGGAAAGGCAAATAAAATAGTGGTGGCTGGGACGGCCTTGTGGCTGAGATAGTTGAGTAATTAGTGTTCGATTCCAGGTAAAAGTCAGGATTTCACATGCTGGTTTTCAAAGCGGGACCACTTGGAGGATTGGTGCAGCCCAATCTATCTGCTCTTTGCTGCAATAAACAAAGCTTAGTAGGCCTGAAAAACCTGAAAGGGGTGTAAAAGAAAGACCTGTCTGCATTGGGATCAGTGTTGTGTTGGAGATCATTTTCATCGCCTCCATTAGTCGGTGTTCGAGTCAAGATAAAAACCAGGATCTTTGTAGGCTGATTTTCAAGACAAGCAGGCTCTCCCTGCTTGAAAGAAGGTGCAGAATTTCTACCTCAAATAATCAAACCTAGCAATTTATCTAAAAATCTAAGGCAGTAACAAGAGGGAATTATTTGTGTGGAATGGGGTAACCAATTGTTTGGTGGTGTAATGTGGTAACCAAACCAAATGCAGCTGGGGGCGGGGGGGTGTTCGAATTTCCTAGCATATCGGGCCCCAAATTCCTTGCATTTTAGCAATCTGAGATGATAAAATATATCATTTTCGTCAGTCTAATATTTGCATAAAAGCATATATTAATTTGGTGTATTGGCAACATCTCGGAAGAATGGTTTATTCTTACTTTCATATTTTGTTTTATACTTATTTCCTTTTTTTATCTGCAATAAGTTTGAGGGGCCATGTCCCCTGCTCGTTACGGCCTGTTCTATATAGCCTTTTCCCAAGCTAAGCAAAGTTGAGCAAACATGCAATGCTAGACGCGTTGGCAATTCTGCGTTGTCACTTAAAAAAGAAACCAAAACATTCCAGGCGAGCAGAACATTATTGAAATATTTAACATACTGTAAATATTCTTTAAGCTGGCGCATAGAAAAAAAGAAACTTAAAACTCAGTCACTCTGTGTCCGCGCCATGGTTAATATACAGTCTGGACACATAGGAATTATCACTA
>VCCN01003898.1:974843-992267 GCA_006491835.1 Architeuthis dux
TTGGTACCCTAAATGTAGAATCATGGGGGGGGGTGCACGTTAACCCCAGCTGGCCCCTGGACTATATGAGATACAAAGCACTAATCCATTCCATCGACATCATATATTTTAAAATGATTGCTGTCACAATCTAATTATAGGTTATGTTATAATGATCCCGTATAGCTCTGTTGCGTCTGGCGCTGGATCTTTGAGGAACGTATCTAGAGTGCTAATCAAGGTATTAATGCATGATCCTTTTATTTGAAAACGAAAAGACCTCCCCAATGACATTGTGTTGCATAGCGGCTGTCCATGACTTGGATAGAAAGGAAACTCGAAGACTTGCTTGTAAAAATATCTGGACATATTTTTATTTCAGAGTATACATCTTTGTCGGCCGGAGAGTGAAGAGTGGGAGAGATATGATAAGGAGAACCGCCAGTCTGTCCCCAACAGGGACAGCGGTATTGTGCCTTCTTTTTATATCGAGATTTCTGTCCGCCTCTGTTCACTATCCGGGTCTGCTTTATAGGCCTCTCCAACGACTACGTGGTGTGAATCACGGTGTCAATCACCGGTTCCCATTTCCTGTTTTGAACACTGACAATATTTAGACAATATACCTATTTCCTGAGGTGACTGGATTCACTTACATTTCCGCCCAGGTATCCGGAAACACATATCATAACAATTGTGTTAGCTCTTATGAATGTCTTTTAATGGTGGTTCGTGGAAGACGTACCACTGGCTGGTACAGAGGAAGCCGTTTATTATATTCACGGATAATATTATCAGTCGGCTATTGTTATCGAAATCAGTTGGTCCCAAACTACTTTATTTAAAATGAATTAAAATTCATAACAATTTTCTATAACTCAATGTTGTTTATAACAACGAATTTAATAACAACAATCTATCTATGAAATGAACAGTGTGACTTTCGCTGTCCGCATCAATACACATGAAAGTAACACTTTTGCTAATAAAGATATCTTCAAATCTGCATTTGAAACAATGGACTCTTCAACTTGAACGAGTTTATTTCATAGAAATTTAGATATAAACGTGATTTTTTCACGGGCATTAAATTGTGAATTTATAACAGTGAATGCAGATTTATAGCAATGAATGTAGATTGTTTCAATTTTGATATCTTTTGCTTAACGTTATCAGCAGGTTATTGTTATCAAAATACCCTGTCACAAACGATATGAAGCTTCGTCTGTATTTTGATTCAAAGGTCATCCGCAACATGTTTCCCACAATGTTAGAGAAATCTTAGAAATGTCTTTGAAGTTTATTCAGCTTTTTATTGATGGAAAAAGCATACGCTTTGAGAATGGTTTGCGGGGATGTGGTAAATTCACTATACTGTGGTGAAATATTAGCTGAATATGAACAGCACATTCATGTTTAGTTTTCATGTTTGATCTGGTGAAAAATGCAGTGTAATTGGATCATTAAAGCTTATGGTAATGATGTATTAGATGCAGACATGTGTTGGGAATGGTCTTCAACGTTTGAAATAGGAGAGTTTGAGCTCAAGGACAAACATGATATGAAAGACTCCAGAACTTGAACACTGATGTATTGCAGAAACATCTTAAAGAATAGGCAGTACAACGCATAAACTTGCAGAAAAAATAGAAATGAATCAGTCAACAGTAGAACCTAGTTTACAAGCCTTGGAACAATATGTTATCTTATTTTTGTTACCCAAGTAGTAGTAGGCGTAATAGTCTTAAGTTGTTCGAATGTCTTAGATTAAACATTGCAATTATTATTAATCTTTGACTAGTTTTTCTTTTATCTTATTTGTGTTGCCCAAGTAGTAGTAGACCTAACAGTCTTAAGTTGTTCGAATGTCTTAGATTAAACATTGCAATTATTATTAATCTTTGACTAGTTTTTCTTTTATCTTATTTGTGTTGCCCAAGTAGCAGTAGACGTAACAGTCTTAAGTTGTTCGAATTTCTAAGATAAAACATTGCAATTATTATTAATCTTTGTTAATTTTTGACTAGTTTTTCTTTTATCTTATTTTTGTTGCCGAAGTAGTAAAAGTCTTAAGTCGTCCACATTTCTTAGATGAAACATAGTTATTATTAATTTTTGACTGGTTTTTCGTTCATTTTATTTTGTTACTTTTTATCACAACGCTCAGGTGGATTCGATATTCTATGACCGGTAAATTGGCAGTATGGATAGAAAATAATGAATAACTTCCGACGAGGTTTGAACTCGCATCCCTTATCCTTGGGAGCCGGTCAGACCAGAAAAATGTAGTTATATGGCCAAACGGGAATTACCGTATATTCTTGAATATAAGGCGACCGCGAGTATAAGACGAGTTCGGAACATTTCAGAATATCGACTGACTCGAATATAAGTATGGTCTGTTATTTTGCCATAACGTCATCATAAGAGATATCCTCTCTTTATGAATGTCTATGGCACTTGGTCAGCTGTCACCGAAACATGAATTTCTTTCATCTTCAACATGACGATCGTTGTTTTCAGGTCGTAAAAGTGAAATTCACATCAGCGATGACGAATCTACATGAAAAAATGATTTAAAATGGATATTACACAATATGCACTGTATACTACCTACATAGCATTTCATACAAAACCATGGTAATGAATTGAGTTAAAACAACGGGCATTAGCGTTCAATTATATGCATTGTGACTATTGACGCTGTATTCATATAGGCAAATGTATTGGCATCTTTGACTGACCTGAGTATAAGTCGAACTGCTGATTTGGGAGAATTTTTTCAGTTAAAAACTCGTCTTATATTCAAGAATATACGGTATATCTCAAATTCTGGTAACGAGTGACCTCCCCCTACTGGACGTCAGAATTGTGAACACTATATAAACTCTTACGAACCGTTATTTAAGCGTGTAAAGACTGTTCCATCTCTTCAGTTCATACTCTAGAACGGACTGAACTGTTTCTATTTTCATTCTATCTTTTATTTACTGTTTGGTTGAATAAAAGTTCTATTTTTTGTCAAACTCCAGTTCAAAAACTTTGTCTTCTTACTGTAACAAGAACAACAAGAACAATCCTCACCAAATTCGTTCCGTGATTTGAAATCACTACTAACCGATTGGTTGGCGGGTCTCTTAGCGACAGGGCTAAATTGGCGATTCTTACATATCTACGAAGATTTATGCTAGAAACACGCAAGGGCTTGAATAAGTGTTATCTTGGTCCCAAAGTGCAACGGTAGTGACGATGGCAATTCAGCCCTGCCAAGTAGAAGCCGTAAAATGAAACAGTGAGAAAACACACTTAAAAGGGAAAGACAAAAATCGTATTCTGAGGTTACTAAGGTCTACGGCAGGGGTTCCCAAACTTTTTTTTGCGTCATCGCCCACTTTCACATGGAAGATTTTTCCACCGCCCACTTGTATAGTAAATATTCAAAAGCATACCAAAGATGTTTGGTAAAAGTTTGATTTTTTTATGATGTAGTAAAAAATACCAAAGGGAGGTAACAAATAACGCTGACCTTTTTATACAGGTTCTTTGCCTATCTCCTTTGAATGTTTTTTCGGGTAGCATATGTTGAAATACCTTCTCAATACTCAAAATCCTATATCGCCCACCAAAATTTCCAATCGCCCACCATTTTCTGTTCAGTTGCTCATCGGCCAGCCAACAGTTGAAATCGCCCACACGTGGGCGATATTGCCCAGGTTGGGAAACCCTGGTCTACGGTAAGAACGAATCTTTTATCCGTGTATTTGTCACAACTGTTTTAATTGTATTGTTGTTAATCTCTTATGGTGTCTACTTTATTAATTAAACATCATCATCATCATCATCATCATCATCATCATCATCATCATCCGTTATAAGTCCACTGCTGGACAAAGGCCTTTCCCATTTCCTTCCATGACAACCTATCTTGTGCTAGTCTTTGCCAAGTTTTACCGGCAAACCTTTCTATCTCGTCTCTCCATCTTGTGTCTGGTCTTTTTCTACTTCTTTTACTGTCCCATGGACACCAATCGGTTAGTCTTTTCCCCCATCTATTGTCATTTCTTCTCTCTAGGTGACCAGCCCATCTCCATTTTTGCTTTTTAATTAGTTGTATAATATCCTTCACTCTAGTCCTTTCTCTGATCCATGTTGATCTTTTTTCTATCTCTTAGAGTTATCCCTAGCATTGCTCTTTCCATGGCTCTCTGTGCTATTCTAAGTTGGCTTTCAGCTCGTCTTGTTAATTTCCACGTTTCACATCCATAAGTCATGGCTGGTATTATGCAGCCGTTGTATCCTTTACGCTTTAGACACATTGGCAAGGTGATCTTCAGAATGTCTCTATTCATACCAAATGTTTTCCAGCCTATCGTTATGCGTCGTTTTATTTCGCAATCATGGTCTTTCTCTAGCTTTATTACCTGACATAGGTAGATGTATTCATCGACCTCTTCTAGAATTTCACCTTCATGTATATATACGAAACAACATAGCATATATAGGGTTTGGTATTATCTGCGGTTTCAGGCATCCGCCGGGAGTCTTGGAATATATTTCCCGCAGATAGAGGGGCACTACTGTAATTAACTTTAGGACAAGACAGTCACAGGCGAATTTATTACAAGTATCCAACATGAGGGAAATCGTGGCCAGATCCAGGACAGCCTTCAACATCTAAACCTGAACGGAGTTTGGTGGGGAAACAGATCTTCTCTGTGTTTGATGTAAATTAAAGGGAATTACAAATTGTTAGAATCTATACGGAATAGCGAGCAATTGGCTCGTTCAAATGGCGTATTGGAACAGAAAGGCCCTTTTGCTAAGCAAGCAGGTTAAATGTGGATTTTACTGCATGAAAGAATCCGTCTTCCTATTGCAAATCCGATGCAGCAAACAATCAATGTCTTGCGATGATACGTTCTTCTTTTGTTCCAGCCCCGGTAACACGATATGGCCCTTAGGTCACGTACGCCCCAAAACGCGCGAACACATAACCAGAATGCATTTCATTACAACGCGCGATAGAGAGATCTGGCGAACCTTCAAATTATTACTGGTTTTGCTCCATGCAAGACTCGTTGTCTCATCAGGTCTTCCTGATTTCAAGATATTGAAACATTGAGACATTGAAATCATCGAAGCAAAACCGACATTGCTGTTTTATTATAGAAAAAAACACTTTTGCTGAAAGGTTGCGCAAGGTCATGGAAAGCCAAGAAAAATAGATTGCTGGCTGAATAATGATGCTATGAACTCATATGAATACAAGCCTGGCTGCTGCAGGGTCAAACTCCACTCCTACTTCTATTCCGACTGAAGATGATTACTGCAACCTTTGTATTGTATATATAATACATACAGAATTATAAACAAATATTGTTTAGTGTAAATGTATTTATTTATTAGAATGAAATAAGCCATTGCCTATCTGTAAGATAAAAATCGTGGGTATGCAAGACTTGTCAATGTTGCTCAGTTGGTAAGAGACTAGCCTAACAATCAGTTGGCTGTGGTTTCAAATCACCCTCGCGGCTTGTTACTTTTTACACCTCTAAATTTGGTGAATATTGTTCTTGTTCGTGTTACGGTAGAAAAACAAAGTCAACTCCAGACTTGGACTGGAGTTTGTCAAAAGTACTGGAAACCTTTTGTTCAACCCATTGATACGTTATCAAATCCATTTGCTTGACGTAGACATATTTTCTGGCGTGTCGTAAAATGTTCAGTCGAAAATCGAGCAGGGCATTAATTAGAAATGTTTGTTGCAATCTAATAAAACGCCTACCGAATCTTTTCAGTCTCGTTATCTAATAGCCACACCTCGTATGTTTTCTTTTATCGTACTTATATGTATTTACCCCATCATTGGGCGTCCATACGCCCAAGCACAGATCATCATCATCATCATCATCAACAGTAGTAGTAGTAGCAGCAGAAACCTTTTAACGTCCTTCGTTGAGCATAGACTTTCCCCAAGATTCGCCAGATCTCTCTATCGCGCGTTGTAATGAAATGCATTCTGGTTATGTGTTCGCGCGTTTTGGGGCGTACGTGACCTAAGGGCCATATCGTGTTACCGGGGCTGGAACAAAAGAAAGTGCGTTCAACCAACCAGGGTGGTTTTATGGGTTGCCGTGATTTTCAAATCGCTGGCAGTTTAGAATCAGTTAAGATCCGAATCCCATGAGCGATGGGTTGGAACAGAGAGGGTTTGGCTCCCTGCCCGTTATGGGTGAGGGGGGAGAGAGAGGAGGAAGAAGCCTTGATTTCTTAATTACTACCATCACCGGTAGTGATTCAGCAAAGTGACCACTCGTTTAGAATTTTAACTGAAGCAGAATTCGATGCCTCAAAGTGATCCGCGAACCGGCCCGGAATCGAAGCTATCGACGTAACAAAGCGAATCCATATTTTCAATGGAAATCAATGAATTTTGTTGTCTTTCTCTCCCGTCACGTGGATGAGCTTTTTCTCCGAGTTTATTTCCCCCCACAGAATGTTCGCTCCGGTAAAGGTACAACCCAATGACGGGACGCCTCTCCCTCACATCGGCGAGAAGAAATGTTACCGACATTATACAACAGCGTGTCGCGTCGCCAATATCTTCTGAACCTGTCCAAATCGTCGCGCCATCTTATTTTTTGCCATACACAATTTCGCATATGATCTCTGGAGATCCATGTTGTGAGTCGTGATGTCAGGCGGTTGCCTGACATTCTTGTAACAGGGCCTGTCCATTGCCATTCGAGTTTTCTAATGGATTCAGACTCCTTTATTTGTTCTAATATACTATGCTGGCTTGTGATCTGTCCAGGTGACGCCAAGCATGATTCCCTCTTGTGCACGTTGCATGGTTCTTAGTTTGAGAGCCAATCCTTTGGTTAGATTCCACGTTTCAGTTCCGAGACTTTTCTTGTTCTTGAATGTTGAGCTAGCTCTACCGAAAGCTTGTCAAACTAGAGCGATTCTTTTTTCCTCTTAGTTTGAGGATTTCATAGAGATTCATTGTCCTGGGTAGATGTAGTTATTCACTTTCTTTAGATCTGCGTTTTCGATCTTGATCGTTGTGTCTTTGTCTTCAACATGTTTCTTGCACATGGCAATTGTTTTTTTTCTTCTTATGAAGTTCATGTGAAGACCACCTTTCTTGCTTTCTTCATTCAGTTTCTCTGGCATTATTTGGAGATCATTAAGGTTTTCAGTAAAAAGGACGTCAGCAAATCTGAGGTCACTTATGTATTCGCCAGCTACGCTAAACTTTTAACAGCACACACATAATGCATATACGTACTGTATTTGTGAGAGTGAACTTCTGCTCCATACAACAGAGTTCAGCAAATGTCTTTTCTTTTGTGTCCTGCTATGTTTAACTGCAATTATCTCCCCCAGCAGAAGATTATTTCCGTTCGTCGCTCGTATCTCAAAGCACTTAAGAAACTAACTTCCCAAACACTCATAAAAAAGAACAATACAGGTCTGGTTAGTCACTCAATAGAAACCGGCACCCGACCAACACCTTTTGGTAGCATGTCAAGTTGGGGGTGATCAATTAAAAAATTACAAAAAAGGGGTGATCGATGGGTTTTCTTTTGCACTGATCGTTTTAAAGAAAATCAAAATTTAAAAGAAAAACAAGCGTGAATGCAGCCGGACACAAACCAAGTGACTAATTTAGCATAAACTTACATTGTAAATTGAAACCCCCACTAAAAACCTTGATTAAAAAAAAACAAGCGTGAATGCAGCCGGACACAAACCATGTGACTAATTTAGCATAAAATTACATTGTAAATTGAAACCCCCACTAAAAACCTATTATGGGAGGAATTTAAAAAAAAAAAAAAAAGGTTTTTTCCTAGACATAAGAAATAAATGTTTAAATTTTCAGCCCTCATAATAATACATACATAGCCAGCCAGCAAACCAGCCAGACGGACTTAAAAACTGAAGAAACTTATTGTGACAGTTTTGCTGACAGTTTTGGTTGACGGTTGATAATAAACCTAACATTAATGAAAAAAGATAAAGAAAATAAGATAGAGCATTTATAAAGTCCTTACAAAGGCAGACGACAATAATCGAGACATTTCTCGACATTTACTTGTGTCTTCGAGAAAACAATTTGGCACGAAATATTGACTGCGTAAAAAGAAGGTGAATTTAGTTGCAAGTTTATTTTCGTTCATATTCTAGATTTCTTCATATGAAAGACTCATAAAAGGTCTGGCATGAAAAGGATTGTCTGACAGCTGAAATACTACCTTTTATTCATTTCTTTTTATTAGTTGAAGAATTGTCAACCATTATTATTAACGGGACAATATCGGTGAAAGAAAATCACGGATATATTTGAATTTCCATGAGATGATTCCTTTTTGAAAACTACTGAACTCTGAAGTCTATTGTTTCAAAATGGCGGCTAAGAGATATTTTTATCAGCAAAACTTTTACCTTTAAGTGGAAGATTCCATTTCTACGGACAGAGAAATATGTTTGAGACGTAACACGCTTTTCTCAATCTTTCATTTACACATTGTCAAATTACCTCTACCACACATAGATGTTTGATTAGTGTTTTCTTTAATCCTAATGTTTTAGTTGCTTCTTATTGCAACTTACTCGGATTATTAGGATTCAAAGCTACTTTCGGCAGAGCAAGCTCAATCTTTAAAAACAAGATAATCCAATTAGTTTTAAAAGAACGGTCTTCAACCCGTCCTATCGTCACCGTGGACCTTTACCCAAAGATTGGCTCCCAATCTAAGAACCATGCTACAGGAGTGGATCACGCTCAACCTCACATAGAGAGATCACAAGACAAAAACAAATGGCAATGGGCTGGTCATGTTGGAAGAATGTCAGACAACCGCTGCACATAAGACTCACAGCACATAGATCATATGCGGAATTGTGGTCGACAAAATATAAGATGACGAGACGATTTGGACAAGTTCAGAAAGTATTGGCTCCGCGACGCCCGTGATATAGAAATATAGTGAATCTTTGGGAAGTTCTATGTCCAACGACGGACGTTAAAAGGCTGATGATGTTGACTCAGGTTATTAGGCTACCGCAGTGAGTTAACTAGCGTAGATGGGAAATAAAATATAAGCCATCAGTCAGACTCGAAAACACGCCCATTTTGCCCATGGGAAGCTTGGTTATACGTACCAGCTCTTGTTGTTGTTGTTGTTTCTAGTAGTATTTGTAATGGTGATGGTGTGTTTTCGGTCGTCTGCGATATCTAAAGAACACCGGATGAAACGTTGAAAAACATAACACTCGACATTGTTGTGATAAAAACATCAAAGACGAGGAGACTAGTCCGAATGATTTGTGGAATAATGAAAAAACAATCTCCGAATAGCAGACGATAATAGCACGCATGCGCATCCGAGCGTAAATGTCGGTACCTTTTCACGATTCGAATATCTTGAAGCATTCGCTTTATAACAGAGGATTCCGCTTATTGCGATCAATTTGAGACAGGGTCTTCTAATTATCAATAACCGGCTGATATCATATTCTCGATATAAAAATTAGAACAATTTATATTCATTATTAAATTCATTGTTATAAACAACTTTATATTATTAAAAGAAATCTAATATTAATTGTAAAAGAATTAATAATAATCTTTCATTGATTCTAAATAAAGTGTATTTACCCGAAAAGTATGCAGCCATTTAATATTAACAAAATAATAGCCTCCCTGCAATGACAGCTTAGTCCTCTTAGGATCTCACCATCATTTCTCCCACAAATTCCTCTTTCGGGATCGCCATCAACTGCCTCGTCGTGTTCTCCTTATTCTCGTCCACGGTCTGAGATCTCCTCCCTTGCAACGGCGAAAAGCCAGAGGTCGCATGGGGACAAATCTGGACTGCAAAGGGACTGACATATCAGGGTGTTTCGACATACCAGGGTGAGACGTAAAGACTCGGTCATTGTGAATGCGACGGTCACACAGTAGATAAGCTCAATCAATGGCGTCTAACAGCCGACTGAGAAACCTCACTGGAGAGTGTTTGCTCATCCATGTGCAGTAAGGTCCCTTCTGATAGATTGCCAAGTTATAATCAAGGGCACGCAACCGGTTATCGAGATATTCAAAATGGCTGGATACTTTTCGGACAAATCTAGTAGCAATGTATCTTTCTTCACTGATCACTATCCTGCCATCTTGTGACTGGATTTATTTCAATCATCATTTTGTGCATAGCATACTTAACCCTCTAGATTGGCAGTTTCCAAAAGTCTGAAAAGATCCAGACGACATTATCAAATCATAAAACCATCAAGAACGGAATTTATGAAGAAAGATAGAATTGTGTTTTTTATGGAGATGCGGCTGAAATCAATTCCTGAGAATTTATTTATTTTCCTGAAATATCCGAAAGAAAGACGATTCCGTAAGCATTCCGATAAAAGGTGAGGTTTGGAATTTTCTTTTTGGAAATTCCATTGTGGGAAGTGTCCAATGTTAACATTGAACACTATTGATTTATAGATTTATTGGTAAAAAAAAAAAAAGGTCGTTATATTTTATTGGAATTTCCAACAATCCTTTGAGGAAAAGATAAGAGTTTTCATTGATTTTGTTTTCTCCTTTTACTAAAAAGGTTGTTGTTATCAGCGTTATGGATGTGGTCGAATGGTGGACCAGGGCTGGCCTCCAAAGAAATAGAAAATAAAAACCGATACAGAAGAAATAAGAGAAAATCTAAACAATATTCAATAACTTTCCAGAAAGAGGCACAAAGACACGTACGAATAAATGTAACAATCTTCATGTAAAATAAAGGGAGAAAAAAACAGGTCTGGTTAGTCACACAATAGAAACCGTCACATGACCAATATCTTTTGGCAGCATGTCGAGTTGGGGGTGATCAATTATAAAATTGGGAAAAGGGGTGATCGATGTTTTTTTTGGCAGTGATCGTTAAAAAAAATCAAAATTAAAAAAAAAACAAGGGTGAATGCAGCCGGACACAACCTAAGGGACTAATTTAGCATAAATTTACATTGTAAATCCCCCCCCCTCAAACTAAACGCCTATTATGGTGTGGAACTTAACATATTGTAAATTGGTTCAATTTAAAATATAAGTTTTAATTTTTTTATCTTTTGGCAGCATGTCTAGTTGGGGGTGATCAATTAAGAAAATTGGAAAAAGGTTGTGATCAATGTTTTTTTGGCAGTGATCGTTAAAAAAAAATCCTAATTTTCAAAAAAAACAAGGTTGAATGCAGTCGGACACAAACTAAGGGACTAATTTACCATAAACTTACATTATAAATTGAACCCCCTCCCCCCACACACACTAAAAACCTATTATGGGGAGGAATTTTCAATTATATCAATTATAAAAAAATAAACTTACATTGTAAATTGAACCCCCCACTAAAAACCTATTATGAGGAATTTTCAATTATATCAATTATAAAATATCTGAAAATGGGGTGAGCAATGAATAAGTTACTTCTCTCGCCTTTTGTTGGGTAGTGATCACTGAAAAAGTTTGAATGTTCCAAAAAAACAAGCGTGAATGCTGCCGGACACAAACAAAGGGACCAATTTAGCATAAACTCCCATTGTTAATTGAACCCCCCACTAAAAACGTATTTTGTGGGGAGAGTCTTCAAAAAGGGGTATTTCATGAATAAGTTACCTCTCTCACCTTTTGTTGGGCAGTGATCATTAAAAAAATCAAAATTTAAAAAAACAAAACAATCGTGAATGCTGCCGGTCAAAAACTAAAGGACCAATGTAGCATAAACGTACATTGCAAATTGATTAATAAGGAGTAAATGCTTAGGTTTTCATCCCTCTAGTTCCATTAGTGCAGCCTATACGCATGATGCATACATAGATAGCCAGCCAGTCAGCCAGACCCATTTTAACCTATGTTGACAGTTTTGGTGACAGTTTTGGTTGATGGTCTCTAATAAAGTGCGTTGTTTTGACAAAAAGACTGAAAAGAAAAGTTGTTCCACATTGCCCACCCCCTTTACTCCGCCCACTGTTTCGTAAACAGCTGTTTCTACTCTTATTCCAAAGGGGTGGAAGTACTGAGCACAAAGTGATCGAATATCGATTGGGATTGATTTCTTCCGGCTGTGACTCCGTGCTCTGCCTTCAGAGCCAAAACTGCAGTCTGAGTCGACCAAGGTGCATTTGAGAGCGTGTCTGAGGCAGACGATCGTGGAATGTTGGGAAGCAATGATCCCAACAAAAACTGTCACTTTTCTTTTTGTCTGACTTTCTGCGATGGAATTGGCATCGTTAAAACTGATTTACTTGGACTAGTGTCCTCATCTCCATTTATTAGTAAAAAAAACGTCGTTCCTTTTTATTGGAAATTCCAACAATCCTTTGAGGAAAAGATAAGTTTCCATTCATCATCGTATTTCCTCATTTAGACACTTTGTGCCTTTAGAGTGTTTTTGCGTATGCTGAAAACACTGGCATATCAAAAACATGAACTCCTTTTTATTTATCATTTTCTTTTGTATCTGCATGGTACATAAACCTAACATTTTCTCAATCTTTAGCCATGACATTCTAGAGTTGTTTTCTTTTCTTTCATTGGCAAATAGCAACTGTTTCTGAGTGGAACAGTTAGGTCTTTTTTCATTGGCTATTTCTTTCTTTTGCTAAAAAGGCTGTTGGTGTCACCATTATCGTCGTGCTCGAATGATGGACCCAGGCTGGTCTCCAAAGGAATAGAAAATATAAATGTTTCTGCTGGATTACATCCCGGTTGTTCTACCCTTCGTTGTAGTGATATTAGAATCCGTCAACCAAAACTGTCAACATAGGTTTCTTCAGTTTTTAAGTGGTTCCCAGTGCCGTAGACGTCCTTTTTGGATTGGGGGGCATATTTTCATTTTCTCCTAAAAGATTTGATTTTACTCACCCTAACAGGCGCGCAAAGTGCACAACTAAAATGTTTCCACATAAGAACTTGTTCAGCATTCAAAAGCACCGAAGGCTATAGTTTAGTTAGTGCAAAGGGACCCCGATCGCATGCTGTGTCCTAAATTATTGGAGGGAGGGACACGTGCCCCCTCCCGCCCTTGTTCTAGCATGCTGGCTATCTATCTATCTATCTATCTATCTATCTATGTGTCGCGGGTACAGGCCGTATCAATGGAGCTAGACGGCTGAAAATGTAAACATTTACTCCTTATGACTAGTAAAACATGTTTTTTTCAAAATTCCCAGACAACCCCCCACCCAAATAGATTTGTATAGGTGGTTCAATTTACAATGTAAGTTTATCGTAAATTAGTCCCTCAGTTTGTGTCCGGCAGCTTTCACGCTTGTTTCTTGAAAATTCCGACTTTTCGGCGAGTGAAGTAACTTATTCATTGATCACCGCTTTTCCCAATGTTTTAATTGATCACCGCCAACACTGCATGCTGCGAAAAGACGTTGGTCACGTGACGGTTTCTATTGAGTGACTAACCAGACCTGCCTTGTATCAGTTAATTATTCCTAGTTAATTCCCCCTTGGGCTGTCGCTAATCTGACTCTTCCATGGAAACAGTGGAAAAAAGGCATATCGTCGCATTGGATCAAAAAGGCCGTACGTCCATTTTTATGCTTTTGAGATATGAGCAATTAAATATTTTGAACAGTTATATTTTGATGGCAGAAAAAAAACAGAAATGGTCACTGTAACAATGTTTCTTTTGGTAATTTTGCACTCTTTCCACAGCTCTGCTTATATTTATACCACATGCTTTTGTGAACATAAGGCTTTCTTGAATCAATGTACGTTTCTGTATTTGATTTACCTTAAGTGAAAGTCAATATCTCCAAATATGATAGCCTTTTCATGATGTATTTGGACATAAGGCCGTTTTGAAGTAAGAAGTTGATGTAACATTTGTAAATATGTTATTTTTCCAAAAAGTAGACATAAAGACTTTTTGATCCAATGCGACTATATGCTCTGATTCAATGGAAGAAGCTGACATGATCGGCAGAATGAGACAAATCTATTCCCGTGGATTAAAAAAAAGGTTCGGTTCGAAATTCCCAAAAGATTATCAAATTTGACAGACACCTGAAGAAGGCCAGATGGTACAACGGCCGAAACATTGTGACGATAACAACCAAGATGAGGACACCAGTCTGAGCAAATCAGTATATAATGAAAATTGTCATGTTTCCTCAGTTTAAAATATCTGGGGAAAATAAACTATTGTTTTTCCTATTGATTTAACTAGGTGTTTAACACCGTAATATCACGGGTAGGATTTATTAAATAGCTACGTCGACATTTTTATTTACTCTAATGATTAGTGACACAGCAAAACCTTATGGTAAAGCCCAAAATAAAACAATAATCACAATTACGACATGCTGATGTATGCTGCTTCTTATTGAAGACAAACATTCTGTTTACCACCATTACATTCGGATAGTACACCCGAAGAAGGCCATAGAATGGATCGGCTGAAACATATTTTATTGTATGTTATTCTTTAATTCTATGTTTTATTTAATTTTCTACTTTACTTTTTAATTTTTTAAAAATTTTCCATTTTTGGTCACCATTTGGGTGAGGCACCATATATGATCACTTCGTCATGACCCCAGAAACAAAACAAATCAGAAAACTTGCAACTGAACATATCTTGTAATTAGGTCTAGCTTAACATACAAAAAAGGTTGTTTTGATATCTATTTTTAGGGGTGCCCTACAAATGGTTAACATATACAACAAAATGGGGTTCAATCGCCCGGAAAACTCTTTGAATAACCAGAGTTCTATTTTAGTATAAACTGTATTTGGATACCGTATAAGAAGGCAAGGTTTTGACCTTTCTGATCGTTTCTCATTGATTTTACTGCTACTCCAATACTCTCCCGCTTACCTTGAGTCATTTTCTGCATGAACAAACCAATGATTTCTGGCAGTAGAGAAAACGAAACGAAGACTAAACACAGAACATTGCAATTTTTCAAATTGTTCTTCGGACGATTGAACTCCTTTTTATTGTTTGTGTTGTTAACACGACGTTTTGGCCGATCCATTCAATGCTCCGAAGAACTATTTGAATGTTAATGACCCTTCTCAAAACTATAGAGAATATCATTGCAATTTTTGCCTAAACTATTTCGCTTCTCTCTCACTCGCCCCAACCTCTGCGCGGTCTCTGTGTTGTGATTCCATTCTAAGAACCTATTCTCTATCCCCAGACTTTTCAACATAATTTATTTTTTATTTTCAAAATGCGACAGACGAAAGTATTACAGGCTGAAGTGTGCAAACCATTGATGGAAATAGGTTTTGGGAACAAGGTATACAGCAAGGCTTGGTTTTGAGAACTAGGTATACAGAAAGGCTTGGTTTTGAGAACTAGGTATACAGAAAGGCTTGGTTTTGAGAACTAGGTATACATCAAGGCTTGGTTTTGAGAACTAGGTATACAGCAAGGCTTGGTTTTGAGAACTATAGGGTAATGCATCCATTAGTTGACGTTAAACATACAAAATACCTGGAAACGGATAAGTAGACATACGCCGTGACCTCGTGTACCCACCCACTTTCCATCCTTGGTGCAGACACGTTACTTATTATAATATATATTTGCAAACTTTTTTTTCAGACGTTTTTTCTTTAAAATATTCGCGATAGAAGAAAGGCAGTGGTACTTTCTAACTCTTGAGAATGCGAGATTGTAAAATGACCTTCTAATCTTAACTAATGTCTGCATTTGAAACAATCAGAAAACAACTTTTCCTCCAACAAGCCGTGAAATCGGAATTGAATTTTAAGTGATATTCATGTTCCTGAAAGATAATGTATCGTCTGTTTCCTTTCAATCCTGACAGAAAATAAATAGAGGCGGGAAGTTAAGAAAAAATGTTTGGAAGCCTCGTCAAGGCGAGATAAGAGCCATACTGAAAAGGGCGCGAACTTACATAACATTTAGAAACGTTTCTCTTGTCAGAGACTGTCAACCACAACTGTCAACAAAACTGTCAACATAGGTTTCTCCAGTTTGTAAGTTGGTCTGGCTGGCTGGTTATGTATGTAGTATGCGTACAGGCCACACATGGAGCTAGTGGGATGGACATTTCAACACTTACTCCTTATTATGTTTAGGAAGAACAGTTTTTTAAAATTTTTTGGAAATATTCAGCCGAAATAGATTTTCAGTGGGGAGTTAAATCTACAATGTAAGTTTATGCTAAATCGATCCCTAGTTTGTGTCCGGCAACATTCACGCTTGTTTTTTTTTTTTGTTTTGTTGAAAATTCAGATTTTCTTTTAGTGTTCACTGCCCAACGAAAGACGAGAGAATTAACTTATTCATTGTTCACCCATTTTCCCAATTCTTTAATTGATCACCCACACATGACGTTTTCTATTGGGTGACTAACCAGATATGTTCATTCTTCATCTTTTTTTGTATTATCAGTGCATTTTTACGCTTTTTAAAAAGAATACTAACCAGCCGATAGAAAGACACCGAAGTGAAGTTGTACCATGATGCAAAGTTACCCTTGTGGAAACTCCGGTACTTGACGAGACTGCAGTCGTTGGTTCTTCGGGTAACCGCTGAAAATGGGAAGATGGGTCATCTTGAAAGCTAACGAGGCAATGCGAAAAATAAGTGTTTTTAGCAATTCGATTTAATTGCAGTTTTTGGAAACAGCCCGATAAAATGAGAAGACACAAAGCGAATTACTATTTCCTACATCCACCTCTCGCACCCCCATCCCATCTTCAGTCATCCGTCTTCATCATATTGTGGTCAACTACTGATCGTAGTATTCCCAACACCTGGTCCTAGACATTCCCGGTCTGCCCTGTCCGGTTTCAGTCGTCCAACTGATTTTCCCCCCAAAACCCAAAGACCTCCCCTTGATCCCACTCGGCCAATCAACTCCCCGCCAATCCACACTTTGTCCCAAGCTCTGCCACCCTACCCGGGTGACCTATATTCGGAGAAGACGTTTCTAAGCCAAATTCTCGGAGACACTTGTTATTTCTATACTACGATGCCTAAAATGATCTATCTTACATACCCTCTCCACTACTTTGCTACAAATTAAATGCTACTTTTTGTGGATTCATTTTCATTTCTTCTCCTCTTGATGTCGTATTTGTGGAGCCACGCATGCGCATAGGGATGCATAGGAACATGCTCAGGAAATATTTAACAGGATTTAGATGTTGAAGAATTAAAGATTTGGCTTTTTTTTACTCTTACAGTCGAGACTTAACATTTTATTATTCTCTATGTTCTTTTGCTTACTTGATTAACCTGTGAGCATTATCCTGTGGTTTTTATTTTGTTGAACAGTTCATGTTTAAATTCGTCTGCACTGGATTTGATAAAAGTTTTTCTAATTAAATTTCACTAAGAAAAAAGTGTTTTATGTGGCATTATTTAAATCACATTATATTTCGCGCAAATATAT
>VCCN01003898.1:1040116-1054282 GCA_006491835.1 Architeuthis dux
ATTTATTACCTAATATGTTTCGACTGAGAAATTCAGCCTTTTCCAAAGTTTTACTTCATACGCTGATAAAAAAAAAACAAAAAAACGTGTAAAGGCCGCTCCAATGGAGCTAGAGTGATGAACATTTAAACATTTACGCCTTATTGTGTGAAGAAAAAACGATTTTGTTGTTTCTTTCAAAATTCCCCCCATAAATAGGGGGGGGGGCAATTTAAATGTAACTCTGTGCTAAATTGGTCCCTTAGTTCATGTTTTTTTTTTCTTTTTAAAAAATTCATACTTTTTAAGTGAACACTGCCCCACAAAAGGCGAGGGAAGTAACTTATTCATTGATCACTCCTTTTTTCTCAAATTTTTTAATCGATTACCCCTTTTTTCCAATTTTTTAAATTGATCACCCCTGACACGGCATGTTGCCAAAAGACATTCGTCAGGTGACGGTTTCTATTGAGTGACTAACCTGACCCATTCCTTATTAAATACGCGCGTTAATTCCTGCCATTTGCCTTACAATTTCCTGTTTGGAATAAATTCTATTCAGTTTTTCTTCTTTTTTTTTTAACAATTCAAATTTTGTGAAAGACGAACCAACCGGGTTGTTGGAGAAGCAGCCGGAAGTCGTGAAATTGCAGAGGGAGACACTGACTTCCGCTCGACTGACTTAAACTTCATTAACGCAAATCAATAAGAAACAATGACACAAAATAAGATCATTTATTTTTTATTTTGTCTTTTGGTTTCTCTCTTTTTGCCTTTGAACAAAATAAGCAGAATTGATGAATGATTCTGTTTAGTTGTTTCTAGAAATTAATCTGTCGATGCATTTCTCTTTGTTAGTCTTTTCATGTCAGCCTGATTCGAGGCGCCAGCATTTCGGTTAATTATTTTGGCTTGTTTCGACAGGGTATAGAGAGGACAGGTCTGGTTAGTCACTCAATAGAAACCGTTGCGTGACCGACGTATTTTGGCAGTGTTGGAGGTGATTAATTGAAAAGTTTGGAAAAAAGGGTGATCAATGAATAAGCTACTACTCTCGGAATTTTGTTGGGAAATTATCACTAAAAAAAGTCTGAATTCTCAAAAAAAGAGCATGAATGCTGCAGGAGACAAAGCAAGGGATCAATTTAGCATACATTTACATTGTAAATTCAAACCACACTAAACACCTATTTAGGGGGATGATTTGCAAAAAGAAACAAAATATTTTTTGTAGACATAATAAAGAGTGAATATTTAAATTTTAATCACTCTAGCTCCATTGGTGCGGCCTGTACACGTTATACATACATAGCCAGCCGAACCAACTTAAAAACTGAAGAAACCTATGTTGGCAGTTTTGGTTGACGGTTTCTAATTGATAGGATGGAGACCAGTGATTTTCAAACAGTAGGCAGTTGGCTCCTAGCGGGTGGAATTTCCTAAGTGGAGACATTGTAGCCAGGGGAGGAACGGATGCATAATACCAGCTATGACTTACGGATGCGAAACAAGGAAATTAACAAAACGAGCTGAAAACCAACTTAGAATCGCACAGAAAGCCATAGAAAGAGCAATGCTAGGGATAACTCTAAGAGACAGAAAAGATCAACATGGATCAGAGGGAGGACTAGAGTGAAAGATATTATACAAATAATTAAGCAACAAAAATGGAGATGGGCTGGTCACCTAGCAAGACGAGATGGAGCAAAAGTCATTCATACAGTAGCAAACTCAAAACTGAAGTTTCGTTGCAGGCATGGGCGTTCGCTGCCACCTTTCCGGGTGGGTGGATATATTTCCAGAGGGGGTAGGCGGGAGGCAAAAGAATATATTCGGCATATATTGTAGTGGTAACCATGTTACATGATAGTATCAGTGAATAGTAATACAGTTTTCTTTGTGTGGAAACATTAGTTTTGGGTTACATAAAATAATTGTACTCCAATGCCCTGTTTGTCCCCTGCCCCCCACAGACGCCCATGGTTGAAGTGCTAAATTTGCTCCATCTTGACACTAGAGCAGGCGCCTAGCTGTTGTGTTTACCTTATTCTGAGCGTAGAATTATTTCCCTTTCGAACATGTAATCTTTTCAGTTTCTTCTTCTTTTGTCTTTACCTTGTTCATCAACTTCACAGATTAGATAACATGATCAGTCTATTTTTTCACGACGCTGAACAGGAACTATTTCCTAATGAGATAAATACAAATTGTCTGTCGTATTTGTAATCTGCTCTAAATTAATAGCGTAAGAGCTCCGTTCGAGAATGCTTCTGCACACCTTTAATTAATAATGGAATGAGCCATCGTCACGGTGAAACAAGAAATGGAATAGACTGAAAGAAATGAGAGAAAAGAAGAAAACTATGAAGATAATAAGAGATTCCGTTGCCATGGTTATTACAAACCTCACAGAGACGCTACGTTTGCTTCTTTGAAACGGAAGAAAGAAAAAAGAAAGAGTTAGAAAGAGAGAGGGGAGAGAGAAATAGAGCGAGAGAACAGGTAAATACGAAAGAGAAAGAAAGACAGAAAGAAAGAAAGAAAGGTAGGTAAGAAGGAAGGAAAGAGGGAATAAAGAAAGGGTGTGAGTTGTTATGGTGAAACACTGACAGGTCTTGACGAAACTGAACGCTTCAAGAGAAAGGTAAGGCAATAGGGTATGAAGAGAGAAGCAGAAAAGAAGAACAGTTTCGTACGCGGAGGGAAAAGAAAGAGAGGAAGTATTTATCATTCAATTGTCTCACGATTACGGATAACCCGCTATATACATTTACTAGCTGAATGTAAATAAGATGCATATTTCCCTATTTCTAGTCATGAAGCTTGAACTGGCAGCCGTTATCTATGTATATAACGAACAGTGTCACACTTTCTGTGATAAGCTACTTCTCTAGTCTTTTGCTGGACGGTGATCACGCCTTTTTTCAAAAGGCTAAAGAATTAACTTATCCAATTTATTTCAATTGATCACCCCAACACGACATGCTGCCAAAAGACGTTGGTCAAGTGACGGTTTCTACCGAGTGACTAACCAGACCTATTCTTTTAAAGTTTCTTTTAAATGTAGCAGAATAATTCTTCAGGAGATTCGTCGTATTTCGTAACAGATAACATAGTAAATTCCTGCGACGAAATATATCAACAGTTATTGTTATTATTTTTTTTACTGGCATTTCTTTCTTATTTTTGTTGTCAGGGCCGACCCGAGGCATACGATAATTACTATGCCTTAGTGAGTGCGATCCTCACGTATGACCTAAGTTCGGCCCTGTCGGCTGGGGCCTAGAATACGCCGACTGCATCCCCTGCAGAGGGGTAAGAACCCAGCCCCCAAACAGGCGCCACCAAAGTCGCAAGACTCTATTTTGTAAAAGATAACCGACCAAAGTCGCAAGACTCTAAAAAAAATAACCGTTTACCAAAGTCGTAAGACTAATTAAAAAAACAACAATCTTTCACCAAAGTCGCAAGACACTTGTTTAAAAAAAAATAACCTTTGACCAAAGTCGTAAGACTCAAATTAAAAAAAAGGAAATAACTGTTTAACAAAGTCGCAAGATTCTAATTAAAAAAAAAAGAAATAACCGTTTACCAAAGTCGCAAGACTCTAATTAAAAGAAAATAACCTTTTACCAAAGTCGCAAGACACTATTTGGGGGATTTTAAACTGATTTCGGCATTATGACCCATCTAGGGTTGATATGCCGCTAAACAAATCAATCAATCAATCAATCAATCAAAACTATTGCGTTAAGTAAATACAAATTTGCTTTTCTCTACGTTTTTTTCACTAAAAGTAGTAGTAGTCGTAGTATTTCAAATGTGTTTATGATTAATTTTAGTTGATCATCAACGGATCATGTTTTGTTTGTTTCAAATTTCACTCACTCAGCAAATATAACATACTTCTAATTGAATTATCCCTTATTTTCCAGACCCTTTTTTGGTACATGGTATAATTTGATTGAAAATCAAATATTATAATACCCGTAGAAAAAAGAGATAGAAAAAAATAGTTTCGGTAATAAAGATGGTTCATATGACTTTCAAGATATCGTTGAACGATGCATAGTCACGGATCGGCGTTCGCATATTTAAATTTTATGATACAACCGTTGAATGTATGTTGTATAGTGGGGTGAAGATCCGATAGGTCCAGGAAAGAAAGAAGACTCGAAAGTTGTTTGTAAAAATATGTGAACATATTTTTATTTCTTAAGTTACATTTTGTAGGCCAGAGAATGAAGAGTGGGAGAGGGATAAGGGTTCCCAACAGGGACACCGGTCTCGAGCCTTCCAGCCTGGCTTAGGCGATCCGCCTCTCTGTTTTCTGTCCTCTGAGCTTCCTCTCGGCTCTGAGCTTTATGAGGTTTTCGAACGCCTACGATGGTGTCGTTTCCTGTTTCCACATCCTATTTTTGGACACCTACGCATATGCTAACGTGACCGGGCTACTTCTACTTCCGCCAAGGTGTTTAGCCTGGAAATGACCTTCTCGTGGCAGTATATCATAACAATACGACCGTTGAATGTTCGCCGTTTTTATTGATATAAATCTCCAGTCGGTAAAACAGCAGAAAACGGACTCTTCTAAAACACAGTGAATTGAATATACGAATAATATTGAATATCGTAATTCATTGTGTAACAGCAACCGCAGTATTGAAACGCGTAGTGCTTTTTAGTCACGTACTTATTTTTTTTCAAAAAGATTGCCAGATGTCGCTGTGCCGATTCGGACTGCGAGAAAGGTCGCCATTAAGAGACACAAACATTCATAAAAAATATTGGTTTCTGAGTTTGATTTTCAAGCCTAAAGCAGGGGAAGGGAATCGTTTTTATTTTTGTTTTAATAATTAGTAAATGTTCTACAAGGTGTCCCTAAAGTCTAGACACATAGGAAATATCACTATTTATAACTAACTATATTTTTCTTGCCCCACAGATTAAATATGAGTTTGTCGAAAGAAGAAAGGTTTGAACTGGTACTTCTCAGTGGACGTGAAGGATGGTCACATCAAAGATTAAAGATACGAGACACCTGCGGGAACGCATCATAAATGAATGTGCTCAAATTGATGGAAATGTGGACTTAATGCATCGGGTTCATGTGAATCTCGCAAAGCGCATTGAACTTTGCATCACAAATGGTGGAAAACACATTGAAGATGTTATTTATTAATATTTCAATTAAACAAAATGTTATAAAATGTTGTTATTGAAAATCTGCATTTTGCCTATGTGTTCAGACTTTAGGGACACCCTGTACAATTACCATGTATGAAAGATTTACTGAATATTACTAAAAACCCTAACGACCAACCCTTGGAAATCATATTTTCAGTAACGAATGCCCACTTTCTAGGAACGCTTTCTATTAATGGCTGCTTCTCGCACTATCTTTTATTTGCATTACCTTTTTACTTTTAATAAATCAGTTAGATAATAAGGAAACAGAAACATTGAAAGAAAAGCAAGTCAAATTTTAATGAAGTAATGTATGTGCAACGTTTACAAATAAACGGTGAAGGTAAATATAGCAGTTTTTCTTCCTGTTTCTTTATATTTTACACTGCTGAGGAACCAATTGTGTAACACTCGCGCAAGCTTTACACCACAGGAGTTCAACTTTATCTTTAATCGATAATGTGTGGCGTTTGCGCTTCACAGCATAGGATTCACTTCCCTTATTCACTGGAGCCAAAACTGCGGTTGAATAAGAACAAGTGATATTAATAAATACAGCAAAACAAGCAGGAATCGTTTGCCTGTGTTTACAAGAGCGCGTTAACCGCTGAAGTGTTGCCGATTTGGCACGTTTCGCGCTAGATTCAGCGCGTTGATTGTTTTGGCAGTGCAACAAGTGCTAAATTAGCACATTTTGGCGATTTCTGGGCTATGTTTAACCATTTTTAGTGTCTTTCAGAGGCTTTTGGCCATTTTACAAAACATTAGTGCTCTTTGGCAGTCAAACTAGCGTGAAAATACTTTTTGGTTTGGCAACACTGCGAACAGATATAGTGCAAACAAAACATTGCGCAGCAGGTTGATGCGGTACCCCGGGAAATTTGAAACTTACAGTGGCTCGGGACATTTGAAATCATTGCTGAATTAGTGGAGGAACCGGATTACAGGTTGTTTGGATCAGTGAAGGTCTACCTGTATATTAAAGTATGATTTAAAAGAAGTTCAACTCTGCCTTGTTCTAATCCTTAAAATAGTTCATTCCTGCATGCAAATATTGGGAAACATTTTTTTAAATAACGTAATAAAGCATAAATTTAAATACTTTCAAATAGTTCTTCGGACGATTGAACTCCTTCTGTTATGATTTGGTGTATCCGGCCACCTGTGGCGGAAATGTAAGTGACCTCGATCACCTTGGGAGATGGATGTATTGCATCATTGTTGTAAACAGGAAATGGTTGTTGGTCATTGACAGTGTGAGACACCACGTATGCATTGGGGAGATCTATAAAGCAGACCGAGAAGAAATCATCCAGGCCTGGGAAGCGGACCGAAATCTCGACACTCAAAGAAGACAGACATCAGCGGAGCCGAAAGGCACGAAACCGCTGTCCCTGCTGAGGGGACAGCTTGGCGGTTCTCCTTGTCTTCTCTCTTCCACTCTTCACTATCCGGCCAACAAAGATGTATGTTCGGTAATAAAAATATGTCCAGATATTTTTACAATCAAGTCTTCGGGTTTCCTTTCTATCCAAGCCCAGGACTTATGTATAGTGGGGTACTATACAACACTTCTTGTTGTTTGTGTTGTTTTATAGTTTTGAGAAGGGTCATTAACATTCAAATAGTTCTTCGGACGAATTTGCCATTTTCTTTTCATGCAAATTAAAAAACACCGCATGCAGATTTCCCGGGAATAGGTATAATCTCCGAGAATAGTCCTGCGAGAATATAAAAACAAACGTGCCGCTAGAACGCGTGTTTCATTAAATAGTGACGCTAGAACGACTGCCGTTACAACGAGAGTTTGCTGTATTTTTATAATCCTTTCAAATAATTTTAAAATTTAAAAAAAACACCTCAGTAATCAAACAGAAAGGGTAGTGAAAAATAAATGAATTTCTAGCTCAATAGAAACCGTCATGCAACCAATGTCTTTTGGCAGCATGCCATGTTGGGGGTGCTCAATTAAAAAATTGGAAAATACCATTAAAAAATGACGTCCTCCCACTAAAAACCTATTTAGGTAGGGGGAATTTTAAAAAAAACAACAAAAAAACGAATGTTTCAATTGTCAGCCCTCCAGCACCATTGGTGCGGCCTGTACGTGCGATAGATGCACAGATAGATAACCAGCGAGCCAAACAGACAGAGTTACTTAAAAACTGAAGAAACTTATGTTAATAGATTTGGTTGACGATTTCTAATTTACATTGGATAACATTTGCATTGAGTATTGTAATGAAGAACAAGGCTTGACAGTATTAAACTCAAAGAGCTTTATTCAGCTTATACAAAGACTGCGGTCCGACTAGCCCAGTGTTTCGCAACCTTTTTCAGCCCAACGCCCCCAAGATACCTAGCTACATATCACCCCATCCCCTGTAGTTCAAATATGAGAAGTAAACACAATGTTTTCTTTCTGTAAGTCGATTTCTTGTTCTTCAACCTTGCAAATGAATGGATTCATAACCCAGACTGGAATATTCATATCAATCCGATCTTCAAAGCGCTTCTCAAAATCATTTGTCAGTGACTTCAGATACATACAGTGTTCTTTGTTTGAAAACAACAGCAAGGGAGATACTATTAAATTTGTATCCATAGAATAACAGTAACACTACAGGGTATTAAGCAAAATTGTTCGCCACTTGTATAGAAGAAATGGTTGGCGAATTTAGCATTTAATAAAGGCCTAATGCTAATTCCTTCTCGTTTGTAAGCCGATACTTCACAACAACAGCCATTTGTAAACCAGAATTATAGATATTTATGAAATCTCCATAACGCCCCCTCTAGAAGTTCAAACGCCCCCTTAAGGCCCTTAGTCACCCCAACGATGTATTAATATCATCAACATAAATATATTGCATTCTAGTCAAGTAACTATTCATGTAAGGGAATATATGGAAATCAAACAATAATAGGTTCATAGAGTAAGACGGATGGCCCCCAGCTAGCCACCCAGCCAGACCATCTTAAAAACTGAAGAAACCTATGCTGACAGTTTTGGTGACAATTTTGGTTGATGGTTTCTAATAAAAAGTTTTTAAAAATAAAAAGCTCGGGGGCCATTTTTTTTTTTCAGTTAAGAACGAAAACGTTCCTAAATAAAAACGAATCCATCAACCCGAAGCCACTCTATCAAATCAAATTTAGGTTGAATCTAGACGTTCACGAAACAAAACAATTATCTAATCGAATCTAGTAGAAAAAGCAGCAACATTTCTTACTGTGAAACGCGAAAACACATTTGCAGTTACAATTTTTTTTCAAGCTTTTCTTACTGAAGCATACAACCTTCTCAGCAAGAAAGGCGGCCATTACTTTTGGATATGAATTAGTTCTTATTCCCATCCATTAATTTAATGAAATATTGTATACAGAGCATAAGCCTCGTTAGAACTGGAGGCACTATTTTAAGAGCCGGGCTGTCTGTTTGCTAATGTAAAAAAAAAAAAAGATGTCATCGAATCTTCTTTAAGATAAACGTATGTTTAGCCTGTATATATATATTCTGAGATTATCTACTAAGATCGCTAAATAAGTTTCTCTCTGTTTTCTGGTTTTGTTGCTATTTTTCATTGATTCATGCGAACCAGTTTCATCGGCGTTGTTATCTTTATGGCAACATTTCGGTAGCCGTACACTCGCTCTAGCCTTCTCACTATCAGAATTCACGAGAGGCGGTTTTGTTACTATTATACGTACATTGATTCAGTCGGGCCGTTTCCCCGTCTGTGTTGTGTTTATCACAACGTTTCGACCGCTGTACAGCCACTGCAACCTTCTTTGTCTTAACTTTTGAAGGGCGATTTTGTAACTATTATATATTGATTTATTCGGACCAGTATCCTCGACTTTGTTGTATTTATCACAATGTTTCGGTCGCTATACCCTCCAGTCATTTTTATGTCAGAATAGACATGGTGCTGTTATTGCTATACATTGAATCATTCGCACCAGTTTTCTTATCTTTAGTCGTTATCACAATGTTCACAATAATTGTCACAGCAACTGGGAGCGTCTCCACGGTCTTGCTGTTCCAGAACTCGGTCTACCTGTCAAGTACTCCAGGGACAACGAAGGGGGTGGCCCATCTCTGGCGACAGTAGTAAAGAACAGAATCGAAGGCTTTCACCACTCAATGACGCCTATTATGTCTATTATAGCCAGCAGCCAAAGTCGCGCTTGCGACTCCTCGGCTGATGGCATAGATGAGGACAGTGTTGCCAATTTAGCGCGTTTCGCGCTAGATTTAGCGCGTTGTTTGTTTTGGAAGTGCAAAAAGCGCTAAATTTGCGCGTTGTCGCCTAAAACATTTTGGTCGTTTTTGACCATTTTGTGGCTATTTTTAGCGTATTCTATGTGGAATTTGGTCATTTTTAGCAATTAAAAATAAATTTGGCCCTTTTTTAACGCTTTTTGGCAGTCAAACTAGCGCGAAAATATTTTTTGAGTTGGCAATACTGGATGAGGACAATCGCCAGCGCAGACGTGTCAACGCCACCCTCATTGAAGATGATGTTTCCACCGAGCGATCGCGTCTAACGATAGGGTATTGTACCCCACAGAAGACATTGTGACGGTCACACGATTAAAGCGGGTGTAGGCAACCCCCAGCTCGCTAGCCCGATCCGGCACACCAAGGGATTTTGACTGGTCCGCGAGCAAATATTGGAATACTGTGCTTACTTTTGTCTTTTTGATAGATTCAAAAGATGCCTTGATTGAAATAAATTGCGACTAATTTGAGGTTTTTTTTAACTACTAATTGACATTCTAGGTTATGTACAATGATTTTATAGCATACGTTATTCATTTATTTGAGGCAAAATATGATTAGATATATTTTAATGGATAATTCCCATATTTTAATCTTTTTCATTGCATTTATTTGGCCCAGCAACCATTAGGAAATGCATCTCGAGCATCCATCAGATCACAAGAAATTAGAGGATCTGGGTCTTCTATGTGTGGTAACGTATTCGCTGCCTGTGTGGTATTTAATACGTGATCCGGTCCGCGTAGGTAAAAAGGGTGCCGACCCCTGGATTAAATCATTCTGCCTCACCGTTGGACCTCCGATCAATTCCTGCATTACCAACATGTCCCGGTCCAACAAGCGACGGGGTTTCTATTCCTTCATATCGTCTGGGTCGAACAAGGGACAAGCTTTCTATTATCTAAACACCTTCGACCAAAGGAAAAGGCATTTATGTTTTCCATAGCCAAATCCACATCAACATATTACGTGTAGTTACTTGGTCACGTTATCAGCGATGTGTACCTACTTGGACGCATGGTTCGTGAACTATATGGTAACGTGTTTTTCTTCAGCCACGTCATGTTATCGAATATTTCGATCACGTTATCCATTATCCTCTTTGGCTAAACTAAGTTGCTGAATATATTACAATTTGTTAAGGTTGTTTTATTTAACTTTCGTTTAGGTATTCAATTAGCTTAGCGGAAATAAAGGATCTAACTCACTATACACGTAGCAGCCAGCTAGACTAAACGTTGTACCACGGCGAGGCGCTCTTTATATTTTACTAATACTAACATTGTCTGGCACAAGTGCACGAATATAGGGCACCCAGTGAGGATTACATTTATTACAGTGGTAATGGTCTGAGAGATTAGCTTACTAATCACTATTCCACGGGAAAGGTGTTCTCCATAGTCTCTAATAAGTATTTATTAAGCTTAATTTACTGATACTATTGTTCGGACTGAGATCCTCATCTTGGTTGTCATTTTCACAACGTTTCGGCCGATGTACCCTCCGGCCTTCTTCAGGTGTCAAGTTTTGTCGGTAACTTACCGGAACTATTGAACTGAACCCTTTATTCGATCCACGGGGGTATACTGTCCTCATTCCACTATCCATGTCCTAGAAATTATTTCGTGGTTAATTTTTCAGTTGTGGTGCTCCTGTCTGGGATTGAACCCACAACCTACAGATGACTCAACAGTCAGACGCTTTTTAACAAACGCTTTAGTTATCTAGGCCACCGTCCCAACTTGGACAAGATGAGGATCTCAGTCCGAACAATAGTATCAGTAATACTAACACCTCATCTCAGAAATACCGAACTCAAGCTTAATTTAGTACGGCTGTTTTCGTCTTGGCAGACGGTCCTTGCAGCTTTAGGGCTTTGGCTGCTATGCCTGGGCACTTAGCCTGGCCAACTGTTCAGATAAACTCTAACCGTATAGATTTATTATTTATTTTCATTGAACACCAGGCGCCACCATATTCGATGTTTTGTTTACATGCACTTGTAGTATTAGTAGTAATATCATTTCGTATTTTATTATTATTAAATGAGGCATTACTAGTCATTATTAATTTTTGACTAGTATTTCTTTCATCTTAATTTCAGTTGCTCTTTATTGCAATTATTCAGACTGACCCCATATAGGCCGTAGAATGCTGAATATCCAAGCGTGAAAAGAGAATTTGCGTAGAAGAAAATATTGACAGGTCTGGTTAGTCACTCACTTGAAACCGACACGTGACCAACGTCATTTGGCAGCATGCCGTGTTGGGGTGATCAATTAAAATAAATTGGGAAAAGGGGTGAGTTACTTCTCTCGCCTTTGGAAAATGATTATTTGTATAATATATTTCACTCTGGTTAGTCACTTAATAGAAACCGTCCTTTTGGCAGCATGCTATGTTGGGGGTGATCAACAATTGGAAAATGTAGTGATCATTAAATAAGTCAGTTCTATCGCCTTTTGTTGGGCTGTGATCGCTTAAAAGGTTCGAATTTTCAAAACAAACAAGCATGTACGCTGCCGGACACAAACTGAGGAATCGATTTAGCATAAATCTACATTGCAAATTAAACCCCCACCCACATTCAAAAAGTAAAAGTAAAGTTTTTTTAGACATAATAAGGAGTACATGTTGAAGTTTTCAGCTCCATTGGTGCGGCCTGTATGCGTGATACATACATAGCCAGCAGGACCAACCTGAAAACTGAAGAAACCTATGTTTACAGTTTTGGTGACAGTTTTGGGTGACGGTCTGGTTAGTCACTCAATAGAAACTGTCACGCGACCAACGTCGTTTTGCAGCAGGCCGTGTTAGGGGTGATCAATTAAACAATTGGAAAAAGTAGTGATCATTAAATAAATCACTTCTCTCATCTTTTGTTGGGCTGTGATCACTAAAATGGTCCTAATTTTTAAAGCTACAAACATGAATACTGGCGGACACAAACTGAGGGATCAATTTAGCATAAACCTGCTTTGCAAATTGAACCTCCGCCCTTAAAACCTATCTTTTGGGGAGGGGGTCAAAAAACAAAAAGAACGTTTTTTTTCTAGACTTAATAAGGAGTAAATGTTGAAGTTTCCAGCCCTCTAGCTCGATTACTGCAGCCTGTATGCGTGATACATACATACATACATAACCAGCCAGACCAACTTGAAAACTGAAGAAAACTATGTTGACAGTTTTGGTGACAGTTTTGGTTGACGATTTCTAACACGGTATGATGGATTTCTAAACCTATTTACTCGCAGGCAATACCAGTTACATTGCCTGTGTGCGCAATAGAGCTAGACCGCCCGGTCTGGCTATATTACTTTTCCTTTTCCAACTTGAAAACTGAAGAAATCTATGTTGTCAGTTTTGGTGACAGTTTTGGTTGACGGTTTCTAATTGTACGGGGTTTGTTGCAGAATAAAGACAGAGTAATAAAGTGATTTGTACAAACATCGGTACAACGCTACATAGGCGCTATGAGTCACATGTAGCACATCTAGACTATATTCAGATAGCTTTGCGGCCTTTTGGCTAAGATCAAAGTGTAGTATCTGTTCTTCGAAACCGCCATGGCCTCGAAGTTTAGAGAACCACGGCCCTTCGGGGGACCTCGCGGCATGCTCGGGTATCGTCCTGGGAGAAGTTGCACAGGATATCTAGGCCAGCTGGTCGGGAGACGCTCACCATTAGCATGCTAAGGATTCGTCCTGAGAAGCTTTTGGGACCTTGACCCTCCCCCCTGCCTTTATCTCGGTCCTCGTGGCATTTGTCTCAGTGACAAGGATTTGGGATTATCAAGTCTCTAATCACGAGGACATGGGATCCCCCGTCCCACTCCCCCTTCACCCTACCCCTAATGAATTCGGCACTAAATGACCCACCAAGGGTCGATGTGCCGTTAAACATTCAATTTCCCGATAGTTACGTCGAAGCATCTCTATATCAATGGTGGATATGGCTTGTCAGATTCTTTGCTTTGTTTTTAATGTCCATAGGATTTGCATCAGGTGACCGTGGCCAGGATTGATGGTTTCTAACACGGTATGATGGATTTATAAAGCTATAGTAACCGTTCCTCGACCTTCTTCAGGTGTAAAATCCGAGTGTGATGGGTTAAACAGAAGTTATGTTTAACGGAGGTAACCCTTATAGCACATGGCCCGGGTGTTTCTGTATCTTTGTCTTGTCGGGTTCAGGTTTGTATGGCCTCCCGAAAATACATAAAACAGATATTCCATTGCGGACCTATAATCAACTGCATGGGCTCAGCATGCCACCTATTAAGCCGTTTCCTTGCCAACATTTTAAAATCCCTGCAAAGAACTTTGATTAAGGGGGCGCCCATATCCTCGTCACTCATGGTGAGCTTCGATGTGGTGAATCTGTACGGCATGGTAGGGCACTCATATTACGAGACAGGTTGGAATGTGACAGCGACCCGGAGGAACGAACCAATATACCCGTTGACAACTTAATGGAATTGTTAACTCTCTGCGTGCGTACCACACATTTTCAACTCGGTCCTGGCATTTTCCAACCCAGGCAATACCAGCTACCTTGCCTGTGTGTGCAATAGAGCTAGACCGCCCGGCCAGGCAATACTACTTTCCCTAGTAGTTCTCATCTCGCTTTGAAGACGATTATAGGCACACCATTTCGAAATGGTTCTGAATAGCATACAGATAGACCAGCTGTAAAAACAGATGGTTGCGGAGATA
>VCCN01003898.1:1070078-1083494 GCA_006491835.1 Architeuthis dux
CTTCCTTTACTTCTTTTTTCATATTGATTCACTGTAGACATGACCAGCGAGCCGTTAATAGGTGCATTCAAGTGGAAAGGTATTCTAGCTTTTTTATTCGTTTTTCTTTATTGTGTCAGCGCTACAGGACGCAACATTTCATCAAGATTCTTGCAAATCTGCATGAGTACTCCGATAAAGTTGTTCGGAAGAAATAGTGTATCCATTGTTGGAAATATTACGAATTAATGGACATTCTTTGTGTTTTTTTTTTTGGGGGGGGGGTCTCTTTCAATTTCGTGTCAGCGCTACCAGACACACGTTTCGGCCTAGAACCTTGCAAATTCGCATTAGTATTACACTACACATATTCTACAAACTGCAAGAAATTGTATTTATGCTTTTTACTTTTAAGTCATATGTCAGCTTTACCTGTCACACGTGTGTGCCTAGAATCTTGCAAATTCACATGAGTACTCCCGTAGACATTCTATAATTTCATTTTTTAAATTTGTTTCACCCTTTCCATATGATGTCAGCGCTACCGGACAAATCACTATATCACTTTTATTGAAATACACTTTAAATTAAAGACTTGATTCCTCCACTTCTTTTTCTTTTATATTTAATCACAGATGATATGACCATGAAGCCAGATACACAACCATCCGATTGGCCAGGTATTCTTCCTTTTTCACTTTTTATTGTGTCCGGACAAATTAGTATCTCACTTTTATTGAAATACCCTTTTTTAAACTCCTTTTATCTTGAGTCACCTTCTGGCCTAGAATCTTGAATGAGTATTTCAATACACATCCTCTAAAAGCTGGTTTTCCGATTTTTGAAAATGTTCTTTTTATAACGGAATTTGCATGAGTACTCCCATAAAGACCTTCTTTTCCGAAATTTCATTTCAACTTTTTTGTGGGTTTTTTTTTTCAAACTTTCAATCTGGTGTCAGCGCTACCGGACCATTCAATACATTACTTTTTATTAATGCCTTGTTTCTTCCAGTTGTTTTTCTTTCATATTTAATCGCAACTATGTCCAGCAGGTATTCTTCCGTTTTTATTCCCTTTTGTATTGTGTTAGCGCTACCGTACACATCATTTGGCTAAGAGTATTCTCGTAGTTTTATTTTTGTGGGGTTTTTTTTCACCCTTTCAATCTGGTATCGGCGCTACCGGATATACCTTTTGGCCTAGAACCTTGCAAATTCGTATGTGTATTCGACTACACATCTTCTACAAACCTGTTTTTTTACACCCCACGGGACAAATCAGTATATCACTTTCATTGAAATGCCGTTTTAATTAAAGACTTAATCCACTTCCTTTTCTTTCATATTGATTCACAGTAGCCGTGACCACCGAGCCGTCCATATATTCATTCAAGTGGCCAGGTATTCTATCTTTTTTTACTCGTTTTATCACTGAACGCACCATTTGTCCAAGGAGCTTGCAAATTCGCATGAATACTCCGATAAACATGTTATGATAAAATAGTTTGGGGGTTCTTTGCAATTAATTTTAACGAAATATACCGGTAACGTATTTGGGCTTAGAACCTTGTAAATTCGCATGAATACTCCGATAAACATGTTCTGATAAAATAGTTTTGGGGTTCTTGGCAATTAATTTTAATGGAATATACAGGACACCTATTTGGGCCTAGAACCTTGCAAACTCGCATGAATACTCCGATAAACATGTTTTGATAAAATAGTTTTTGGGTTCTTGGCAGTTAATTTTAATGGAATATACAGGACACCTATTTGGGCTTAGAACCTTGTAAATTCGCATGAATACTCCGATAAACATGTTCTGATAAAATAGTTTTTGGGTTCTTGGCAATTAATTTTAATGGAATATACAGGACACCTATTTGGGCCTAGAACCTTGCAAATCCGCATGAATACTCCGATAAACATGTTCTGATGAAATAGTTTTTGGTTTCTTGGCAATTCATTTTAATGGAATATATTCTACAAACTGGTTTGGGGATTTTGGTAATTTTCCTTTTTTAATGGATATTTTTGTTACTTTTTAAATCTTGTGTCAGCGCTAAACATTTATGCTTAGATCATTGCAAATCCACCTGAGTACTCCCGTAGATACCTTCTAAAATTAGTTGGGGTTTTTTGTGTGTTTTTCACACCCTTTCTATCTGGTGCCAGCGCTACCGGACCAATCAGTATATCACTTTCATTGAAATACCCTTTATATTAAAGACTTGCTTCCTCCACTTCGTTTTCGCTACCGAAAACATCATTTGGCCAAGAATCTTGCAAATGTTTATCAGTACTCCAATAAACTTATCAGTAAATATAGTTTTGGGGTTCTTAGAAGTTTCTTTTTAATGGAATATATGTTTTTTTTACTATTTTAATCTTGTGTCAGCGCAACCGAATTGTTATCGGGAAATTGTTTTCGGGAAATTATTATCGGTAAAGTGTTGTCGTTGAATTGTTGTCGATGAATCTGCCGGCTCCCACCGGACACGTTTGGGCCTATAACCTTGCAAATACGCATGAGTACTCCCGTAGACATCTTCTAAATAATGTATTTTCAGAAATCTTCTTTTTTTTTTGTATTTTGGGGTTTGTTATTCATCCTTTCAATCTGGTGTCAGCGCTACCGGAAAAATCAGTGTATCACCTTTATTAAAATACCCTTTTAATTAAAGACTTGATTCCGCCACTTCTTTTTCTTTCATATTGAATAATTGCAGCCGATCTGTCCACAAACGCATTCACGCGGCCAGGTATTCTTCCTTTTTCACTTTTTTTTTATAGTGTCAGCGCTTCCGAACGCCTCATTTGGCCATAAACATGCACATTTGCATGAATACTCCGATAAACATAATCTGAAAAAATAGTCTTTGTGTCCTTTGAAATTTCTTTTGAATAGAATCTTTGTTTGTTTACTCTTGTAGTCAGCGCTACAGGACACACCTTCTGGTCTAAAATCTAAATTCGTATGTGTATTTCACTATATATCATCGAAAAATAAACTAACGTAATTTTTGTTAAAAAGCTTTTTAAATCTTCTGTCAGCAATACAAGACACACCTTTGAGCCCAGAACTTCTCCTTAACACATTTTCTAAATAAAGTCTTTTTTAGAAATATCTTTTTGAATTCTGGTTGTTTGTTTTTCGCCATTTCAATCAGGTTTCCACGCTACCGGTCAAATCATTATATCACTTTTATTGAAATACCCTTTTAATTAAAGACTTGCTTCCTCCACTTCTTTTTCTTTCATATTGAATCACTGCAGCGATGACCATCATAGGCAACCCGTCTCAAAAACAAAACACGGAGCAAGGTATTCTGTCTTTTTTCCTCGTTTCTTTGTTCATTGTGTCAGCGCTACCGGACACACCATCTGTCCATGAACATTTCAAATTTGAATTAATACTCCCGTAGACATCTTCTAAACACAGTGTTTTTATTTTATTTTTGTGGTTTCCTTTCCACCCTTTCAATCTTGAGTCTGTGCTACCGGAAACAACTTCTGGTCTAGAACCTTACAAATTGACATGCGTATTTCACTACACATCTTCTAAAAAATATTTTTTGATTTTTAAATATTTTCATTTTCTAATAGAATTCTTTTTTAAAAGACTTTTAAAATGTTGTGTCATCCAGCGCTACCGGACACACCATTTATCCAAGACCTTTGCACATTTGCATGAGTACTATGATAAACATTCTAAGAAATTAGTTTTTGGGTTCTTGGAAATATTTTTCTAATGGAATATATATTTTCTTTTAGCTTTTTAAATCGGTGTCAGCGTCACCGGACACACTTTCTGGCCTAGAACCTTGCAAATTGGCACAGAATCTTGCAAATTCGAATCTTGAAATTGGCACAGAATCCTGCATATTCGAATCTTGCAAATTGACACAGAATCTTGCAAATTCGAATCTTGCAAATTGGCACAGAATCTTGCAAATTCGAATCTTGAAAATTGGCACAGAATCTTGCAAATTCGCAAAACACATCCTGCAAAACTTTCATTTTGTAACGGAATTTGTTTTTCCTTAAACCTTTTACATCTTGTGTAAGCGCTACCGGACACACCTTTGGGCCTAGAACCTTGCAAATACGCATGAGTACTTCCATAGACATCTTCTAAATGAAGACCTTTTTTTTCTGGCCTAGAACCTTGCAAACTCTTATTCCACTACACATTATCGAAAACCTGTTTTTTTTTCATTTTTGAATATCTTTTATTTTCTAACGGTTTTCTTTTCTTTTAACTTTTGAAATATTGAGCCAGCGCTACCGAACACACCTTTGGGCTTACAACCTTACAAATTCACATTAGTACTCCCGTAGGGATCTTCTAAACATGTTTATTTTTGTGGTTTTCATTTCACCCTTTCAATATTGTGTCAGTGCTAGTATTCAACAACAATTTTTAGGAACATTTCATTTTCTAATGGAATACTTTTTTAGTACTTCGATAAACATATTCTGAACAAATAACTTTTGGGTTGATGGAATTTGAATGGAATATTTTTGTGGTTTACTTTTCATCCATTCAATATTCAGTCAGCGCTAATGGACACACCTTATGGCCTAGAACCTTACACATTCGCTTGAGTAGTCAACGACACATCTTCTACAAACTGTATTTATAAATCTTTAGAATTGGCACAGAATCTTGCAAATTCGAATCTTGCAAATTGGCACAGCATCTTGCAAATTCGAATCTTGCAAATTGGCACAGAATCTTGCAAATTCGCAAAACACATCCTGCAAAACTTTCATTTTGTAACGGAATTTGTTTTTCCTTAAACCTTTTACATCTTGTGTAAGCGCTACCGGACACACCTTTGGGCCTAGAACCTTGCAAATACGCATGAGTACTTCCATAGACATCTTCTAAATGAAGACCTTTTTAGAAATTTCTTTTTGATTTGGGGGTTTTGTTATTCACCCTTTCAATCTGGTGTCCACGCTACCGGACACATTAGTATATCGTTCTCATTGAAATACCCTTTTAATTAAATTAAAGACTTGCTTTCTCCACTTCTTGTTCTTTCATATTGAATCACTGTAGCCATAATCATCGTAGACGACCCGAGCAACCGAGAAGCCACGGGGCCAGGTATCCTTGATTCTTTGCTCGTTTTTTTTTATTGAGACAGCGCTACCGGACACACCATTTGTCGAAGAACCTTGCAAACTTATATTAGTACTCTTTACATTTGCGTAGACATCTTCTAAACATAGTTTTTATTTTCTATGTTTGTGGTTTACTTTTCACCCATTCAATCTTGTGTCAGCCCTAATGGCCTAGAACCTTATGAATCCGCATGAATATTCAACTACACATCTTCTAAAAACTGTGTTTTCTTTAATTTTAAAACTTTTCATACTCTAATGGAATTCTTTTTTTAAAAGCTTTTTAAATATTGTAAAAGCGCTACCGTACACACGTTTGGGTCTGGAATCTTGCAAATACGAATGAAGCTGTACTGTAGTTTGTATCGTTCCTATCACCTTTTAAGATACTTATTCATCTCAGCCTTTCCTCACTGGATGCTCCACACTTGTTGGCCTTGTGCCGGACTGAACTAAGCTTACTAAATATCAATATTCCTTGCACACAATTTCTATCTGTCCCTTTGGATATATCCAATTCTAAACCATTGATGATGGAAATGTGGAGGGGGGAGTATACCCACTTCTCAATTTACAGGTTTTTGTGTGTGTTCAATATCTACTAATGGAGACATTACTGTATACATAGTTCCCAAAATCCAGTCTTACCGTATACCTAGTTCCCAAAACCCATTTCCATCACGGACCATAGAACTTCAGAATCTATTTGTCCCAGTCCCAATTTTCTGTGACGCAATGATTGGTCATCTCTTAAACGATTCGCACCAGTCGGACGAAGATCCTAATCACTTTGAATTATGTTCCTCTTTTATTAGAATACAATAAATGCATAATATCTTCATCAATTCACCGAGTTAAACTATTTGTCCAAACTGGTTTAAAGTTATCGCTTTTAGCGGATTATAAGCCATCTTCTAAATAAAGACATTTTGTGAAATCTTTTTTTTTTTGGTTTTTGGGGTTTTGTTTTCCAACCTTTCAATCTGGTGTCAGCGCTACCGCACACATCAGTATATCGCTCTAAATATCCTTTTAATTAAAGACTTGCTTCCTACACTTCTTTTAATTTCATATTGAATCACTGCAGCCGTGCCCACCGATCCGTCCAAGCAACCATTCCATTGGCCAGGTATTATTCCTTTTTTTAATAGTATTTTTTTATATTGTCGGCGCTTCCGAACGCATCATTTGACCAAAAACCTTGCACATGTGCATGAATACTCCGATAAACATATTTTGAAATTTATTTTTAATGGAATGTTTGTTCTTTTACTCATTTAATCTTGAGTCAACGCTACCGCATTGGCATGAGTCTTTCACTACACATGTTCGAAATACTGCTTCTTTGATCTTTTTTAATGGCGATTTCTCTTTTTTTTAACTCCCTTAATCCTGTGTCAAGGCTACCGGACACACCTTCTGGCCTAAAACATTGCAAATTCACATGTGTATTCCACTAGACATCATCGAAAAACTGTTTTTTGATTTTTGAGAACTTTTATTTTCTAATGGGATTCTTTATTTAAAAACTTTTTATATATTGTGTCAGCAATACTGGACTCACCTTTGGGCCCAGAACTTTGCAAATACGCATTTTCTAAATAAAGTCTTTTTTAGAAATTTCTTAGAAATTTGTTGGGGGTTGTTTTTCACCCTTTCAATCAGGTTTCCACGCTACCGGACAAATCAGTATATCACTTTTATTGAAATACCCTTTTAATTCAAGACTTGCTTCCTCCTCTTCTTTTATTTTCATATTGAATCCCTGTAGCCATGACCATCGTAGGCAACCCGAACAATCAACAACAAACGAGGAAAGGTATTCTAAACATAGTTTTTTTGTGGTTTTCTTTTCACCCTTTCAAATTTGAGTCAGCGCTTTGTAAGGTTCTTGCCAGAAGGTGTGTCCGACACCTTCTGGCATAGAACCTTACAAATTGGCCCGAGTATTCAACTACACATCTTCTACAAACTTTTTAAAAATTTTCTTTTTCTAATGGTATTCCTTTTTTAAAAGCTTTTTACATTTTGTGTCATCCAGCACTACCGGACACACCATTTATCCAAGACCCTTGCTCATAGGTTTCTCGAACGCCTACGCAGGTGTCATTCACATCCTGTTTGTTGGACACCTACGCAATATACCTATTTCCTAAGGTGACCGCAGTCACTTACATTTCCGCACAGGTCCGGAATAACCTTTCGTGGCTGTATATCATAACATGCGTATTTCACTACACATCTTCTAAAAACTATTTTTTTGATTTTTAAAAATTTTCATTTTCTAATAGAATTCTTTTTTAAAAAACTTTTTTAATTGTGTGTCATCCAGCGCTACCGGACACACCATTTATCCAAGACCTTTGCACATTTGCATGAATACTCCGATAAACATATTCTGAAAAAAGCTTTTGGGTTCTTGTGTCGGCGCTACCGGACACACCTTCTAAAAATTGTGTTTTCTTTTATATTTGTTTTTTCCCCACCCTTTCAATCTGGTGTCAGCGCTAACGGACAAATCAGTATATCACTGTGATTAAAATTCCCATTCTGAAAAAATATTTTTGGTTTTTGGATTGAAATTGTTTTCTAATTACCTTTTTAAATATTGTGTCAGCACTACCGAACACACTTTTGGGCCTAGAATCTAGAGTCATATAAAAAGATTTTTTTTTTTCTGGGTTTCTTTTTTTTCTTTCAATCTGGTGTCCATGCTACCGGACAAATCTGTATATTGCTGTTATTGAAATACCCTTTTAATTAAAGAGTTGCTCTCTCCACTTCTTTTTCTTTCATATTGAATCACTGTAGCCATAATGATCGTAGGCAACCCGGCCAAAGAACAAGACACGGGGCCAGGTATTCTTCCTTTTTACCCCCTCGTTTTTCTATTGTCCAAGAATCTTGCAAATTCGTGTGTGTATTCTGCTACACATCTACTAAAAACTGTTTATTGGACTTTTGAAAGTTTTCATTTTCTAATGGAATTTCTTTTTTTACTTTTTAAATCTTGTGTCGGCGCTATACCTTTGTCCCTAGAACATTGCAAGTTCGCATGTGTACTCCCGTAAACATTTTCTAAAACTAAAGCCATCCATACATCCATCCAAGTGGCCAGGTATTGTTCTGACATAGAACCTTACGAATTCAACTACAACTGTTTCTTTTCATTTTCTAATGAATTTCCTTTTTAAAAGACTTCATAAATTGTGTGTCATCAGTGTCAACGCAAACGGACTCACTATCTGGCCTACGGCCTCACAAATTGTCTTCTACAAACTGCTTATTTGATTTTAAAAGATTCTCATTTTCTAATGGAATTCTTTTTAAAAAAGCTTTTTAAATATTGTATAAGCGCTACCATGCACATCTTTGGGCCTAGAACCTTGCAAATACGCATGAGTACTCTCGTAGACATCTTATAAATAAAGTCTTTTTCAGAAATCTTTTTGGTGTTTTTGGAAAATTTTTTCACCCTTTGAATCTGGTTTCCACGCTACTAGACAAATCAGTATATCGCTGTTATTGAAATGCCCTTTTAATTAAAGACTTGTGTCCTCCACTTCTTTTTCTTTCATATTGAATCACTGTAGCCATGACCAGCGAGCCGTCCAAATAACCATACATTCAATCTTATTTTGTCAGCGCTACCGAACGCCTCATTTAGTCTAGAATCTTCCAAGAGTACACCAATATTCTGAAAAAATAGTATTTGGATTTTTTTTAAATTTTCATTTTCTAATGGAATTTTTAAAAAAAACCCAACCTTTTTAAGTCTTGTGTCAGCGATAATGGACACACCTTTTTGCCTAGAACCTTGCAAACTCGCAATAGTATTCATAGTAAAAAGATTTTAACTCTTTTTATCTAGAGTCACCTTCTGGCCTAGAATCTTGGATGAGTATTTCAATACACATCCTCTAAAAGCTGGTTTTCCGATTTTTGAAAATTTGCATTTTATAACGGAATTTGCATGAGTACTCCCAGAGACACCTTTTTTCCGAAATTTCATTTAAACTTTTGTACGTTTTTTTTGCAAACTTACTCCCTGGTGTCAGCGCTACTCAGCTACTTAGCGCTAAATTTCATTTAAACTTTTGTGCGTTTTTTTTCCCAAACTTTCAATCTGGTGTCAGCGCTACTCAGCTGGTGTCAGCGCTAAATTTCATTTCAACTTTTGTGCGTTTTTTTTTTCAAACTTTCAATCTGGTGCCAGCGCTACCGGACCAATCAATATATCACTTTTTATTAAAGACTTGTTTCTTCCACTTCTTCTGCAGCCTTGACCACCAGGCCAACCACACAATCAACCACGTGGCCAGGTATTCTTCCTTTTTTTTACTTCGTTTATTTGAATCACTGTAGCTATGACCAATTTTATTAGTTTTTTTTTCTATTGTGTCAGAGCTACCGGACGTACTATTTGACCGATCACCTTGCAAATTTGTATTAGATCTGAGAAAAATAGTTTTTTGGTTTATTGGAAATTTCTTTTTAATTGAATTTTTGGTATTTTACTATTTTAACCTTGTGTCAGAGTTACCGGACACACATTTTGGCCTAGAACCTTGCAAATTCGCACGAGTATTCTACTAAACATCTTTTTTTATTGTTAATCCTTTGTCAGCGGTACCGGACACACCTTTCGGAATAGAACGTTGCAAATTCGCATGAGTATTCCCGTAGATACCTTTTTGATTTTCAAAAAATTAATTTTAACTGGTGTCAGCGCTACCGTACCAATCAGTATATTATTGAAATACCCTTTTTATTAAAGACTTGTTTCTTCCACTTCTACTTTTTCGTTCATATTGAATCACTGCAGCCACGACCACCAGGCCGACCACACAACCAACCCCGCGGCCAGGTATTCTTCCTTTTTACCTTTTTCATTTTCTAATAGAATCTTTCTTTTTTTTTACTTTTTAAATCTTTTGTCAGCGTTATCGAACACACCTTTGGGCCTAAAACCCTTCGTATGAGTACTCCCGTCGACATCTGCTAAAAATATCTATTTGGGATTTTCGGAATTTGTTATTTATTTTTGTTGTTTATTTTACTCTTTCGATCTGGTGTCAGCTCTACCGGACAATAATAAATCGGTATATCACTTTTATTGAAATACCCTTTTAATTAAAGACATGCTTCCTCCATTTTTTTTTCTTCAAAATTAAATCACTGTATCCATGACCACCAAGCCGTACATACTTCCATTCAAGTCGACAGGTATTCTTCGCTTCTGGGTCGTTTTTTGTGTGCCAGCGTTACCGTACACACCATTTGGCCTAGAACCTTTCAGATTTGCATGTGTAATCCACTAAACATATTCTGAAAAAATATTTTTTTGATCTTTGGAACTCTTTTTTTAATTGAATTCTTTCATTTCTTCCGTGTCTTATTGGACTTTTCTACTCTTCTCTCGGCTCTACCAGACACACCTTTTGGCCTAGAACTATATGAATACACATGAGTACACCTTGTAGATACCGTGTAAAAATGTTTTGGGGGGATTTTGTTAGTCCCCACTTACGACTAACAATAAAGACCCATCATTTTGAGTCTTTTTGTCCATATAAAAAATGCAATTTAATGTTTTCTTTGTGCTTTTAATCCGTCAGACCCTAACACTATTCCTAGAAGTTGTTAGTTTTTAGAAAAACTGTTTTGTGAGGTTTTACGAGAGGAGTTCTATTTCCATTGAAACTGTATGGTAAACTGGACCGTTACCTTCCGTCCGTTGTATGGCGAGGCTTCTTTGATATTTTAATGACGCGCAAATCCCCCTTCCCAGGTGAACCCCAACCTGCGCCCTCGGGCAGCGCCGCGTGGCCCCCTACCAAAAAACCTTAATGAAATCACAGAAAGATCGTCATTAAAATATCAAAGAAACCTAATTAATAAACTTCACAAAGAGAGTAACAACATGCTTCGAAGCCTCATTTCCATACAACGGGCCGAAAGTAACGGCCTCGTTTACCATACAGTTACATTGTAAATAGAACCCCCTTTGTAAAACCTTAAAAAAACGTTTTTTTTCTTATAAAAACTAACACTTTCTAGAAAGATTGTTAGGGCCTCACAGATTGAAAGCACAAACAATTACTGGCGAAATTGTTTCTATCTTCTTTCGATTTGGTTAACGGATATAGATCTTTACCCTTTTTTGTTGTATGTATGACACCACCAAATGACTGTCAAATCTTTACAACTGATATGTTCTATTTCAGATTGGGTCTTCATTGCTGCTACCATTTATGAATGTGAAAAACCCTGCCGCTCATACCCTTGGTGTTCTGTATATTCCTATTCTAAACGCAGAGGCATCTGTTCAATTTATTTCCATCATCGAAGGTGGGGCTAGGTAAGTAGCTCTGTCTTATTCTTATGGAAAGCTGATGAAATTCACTTTCTAACGATATAAATAGGTATCGTCATCCCTCAAGAATTAATTCCACAATCCATAGACAGTTTAATTCTTGAAGGAGGTATTCCCTCAGGAATTAATTCCACAATCCATAGACTGTTTAATTCTTGAGGGAGGTATTCCCTCAGGAATTAATTCCACAATCCATAGACTGTTTAATTCTTGACGGAGGTATTCCCTCAGGAATTAATTCCGCAATCCATAGACTGTTTACTTGAAATTTCCGATAAAATGCTACATATCTAGCTTCACGTTTTAGCTGTACTTTTTTATGCTCAACAGATACAAATTGATAAGATACGTAGTTGGAAACTGATGAAATCCTCCTTCTAACGATATATATTTGTACATATCTCCATCAGGAATTAAATCCAGAATCCATGGAATGTGGACTATAAAGTTAGAATGTAAAACGCTAAATATCTAGCTTCATGAGTTTAGCTGTAACTGTTTATGCCCAACAGATACAGATTGGCAAGATACATAGTTAGAAACTGATGAGATTCTGTTTTTAACGATATATGTATATGTATGTATATATCTCCATCACGAATTAATCCCACGATTCATAGACTTCGGACTGTGTACTTGAGGGTTTCTCGTAAAATGCTGAATACGTAGCTTCACGCTTTTAGCTGTAACACTTTAATCCCAACAGATACACATTGGTAAGATACACACTTGGAAACCCGATGAAATTCTCCTTCTAACGATCGATATATATATATATGCATCAAGAATTATTTTCACAATCCATAGAATGTGGACTGTGTATTTGAAATTTCCTTGAAAAATACTACATACCTAGCTTCACGAAATTTCCTTGTAAAATCCTGGAATACCTATGAATTTTAAATTACTTTTATGGTAAAATAAAATGTATTTTTGAATTCCTCATGTCTGAAAACCACGATTTAGCCTTTTAAAGTACTCAGATATGTTAATTGGGATACGAGAAAAATGTGGATGTTTTTATGTGTGCTGGCAGTCCATTTTGTTTTAAGCAAATGAGATAGTTCTTCCCAGCTTATCTTTTTGGAACATCCTTTTTCTGAAAGAGGACACCCCAAGGAACATACTTGTATCCTATTCATAGGGTCCTGGGAGGTGCAGAATAGGCTGACCCCATGTCTATGAGTGAAGACCTAAAAAGAAATATTTTTAGTAATTCTATCAGATTTTATTCAAAAATGTTAATTCGGTAGCACTGCTGGTTGGTCCAAATAAACGAAGCAAATTAGCGATGATTACATATGTTTGAATCGGTTCTCATAAGATTAGTCCTATTGTGCGGCTGGTCCTAATAAACGGCGCATTGGTCATAATAAACGAAGGAAATTAGCGATGATTACATATGTTTGAATCGGTTCTCACAAAATCGGTCCTATTGTGCGGCTGATCCTAATAACCGATGGTCCCATTAAGCGGAATACACTGTATTCCTCTTTTTCGATAATAGCTGGAATCAATTTTTACATAAATATTAAAGTACTTTTTAATATTTTATTATTCTGACTTTATGCAAAACTAGCATTCCAAGAGAAGTTATGAATCACCGCCAACCGTATGAACTTCTTTTTACCTCGTAATTTAAGTGTTGGTGGTAGAATTAAGTTACCTTGATGAAAATACTACCAGTATGGTTTGAACCGTAAATTCATGATTCAACAAATAGTTAGTCACGTGGCCAACGTCTGTTGGAAAAAGGGGTGATCAATGAATAAGTTACTTCTTTTACGTCTTTTGTATTGACCTCAGTTTGCCTTCTAGCAACACACACACACACACACACACACGCATGTTTCTGACAGCTGCCTTTGCTATGGGAGTGCTGTGTTATATATATATATATGATAATTATAGTGACACTTATTAGTGA
>VCCN01003898.1:1122122-1137061 GCA_006491835.1 Architeuthis dux
GTTACAGCCCAATACCCGAAGCTAAGTATTCAGCATTTTACGCGTAACCTTCACGTCCACAGTCCAATGTTGTGGAATTAATTCTCGGTGGAGGTATACATACATATACATCGTTAGAAAGAGAATTTCCTCAGATTTCTAACAGTGCATCCTGTCAATTTGTATCTGCTGGCCCCCGGACAAAAATGAGATGAAAGGGGTATTAGCCAAAGATTGATAATAATTGACAACCTGGGACGGATTATCAACTACCCGAACCTTTAGGCAAGGCTACCCCTGGCCTTGCACCCCTGCTGAAGTACGAAATCCTAAAAGCATTACTTCTAATAGAAATGTTTATGATTATGCAATTAAAAACCTGTTTACCTCATCACATTCGGATATTACACCTGAATAAGGCCGGAGAATGGATCGGCCGAAACGTCGGGTTAACAAGACAAACAACAAGGAGTTCAATCGCCCGAAGAACTATTTGAATGTTAATGACCCTTCTCAAAACTATAGAAAAAGTTAAATGTATTTAACCTCCTTTACATATTACACATGAAGAAGGCCAAAGAATGAATCGGCCGAAACGTCATGTGAACAGCATAAACAACAAGGAGTCCAATTGTACGAAGAACTATTTGAATGTTAATGACCCTTCCCAAAACTATAGAGTTCAATCGTCCAAAGAACTATTTGAATGTTAATGACCCTTCTGAAAACTATAGAACAACACAAACAACAAGAAGGAGTTCAATCGTCTGAAGAACATTTGAATGTTAATGATCCTTTTCAAAACTATAGAAAATAACTAAAATACTCGTTTTAGTGGAAGAGTCCATTGTTTAAAATGGTGGCTAAGAGATATATTTATCGGCACGGAAAACTTTAAGTGAAAGTGTGCATGGTTACGGACAGAAAACCAAGAAATTCACACTGCACGCTATTTAGTAATACATTATATGCATTTTTTCTCCGCCCTTCCCAGAAGGATTTCTTTTTACATCTGGTCGTCTTGTAGATGTCTGCATTGTTTCAAATATCCGCCTCGCACGTGAAACAGAACTCCGGAGATAAAAACATTTGCTAGTAAAATACGTTTTTCCTTTTCATCTTTTTGACAAAATAGATGGGGGTCACAGGAGCTTATTCGAGGTTCAAGCCTTTGTATCCCGAGGAAGGATATTCCATTTGAAAGAAAAAAAACACATAGTATTTATTAAACAGGAACTTTGAGGACGAATTGCAGATTTTTCTATTTCGGAAGTCAGTTTTTCTTTTCATCTTTGTGACGGAATAGATGTGGTCATACTAGCCAAAGCCTTCGTATTGTATCCAGCGGATGGAAGTTACGTTTGAAAGAGAAATACATCCCATGGTGTTTATTAAACAGAGGATTTCAAGACGAATCGCAGATTTGACGATGTTATGTAACACGCCTGGGAGTCAGATCATAGATGCACTAGATATTTCCTTGTGTTTAGATATAGCAAGGGCAGTGTTGCCAACTTTATTTAAAGTTTACTATTTTTATACAGGTATACACTGCTTTTCGAAATTCCGCTTGACGCCATTCTTTTGCTATTACGAGAAAAGATGAATAGTGAAAATAGCGTTCAACGTTTGTTTTGTAGCGAGCTGTTATAGAGACAGTGATCAAAATATTTAGTGTGGTTTTCAATGTTCACTTTTTTCTATCAACTTTACAAACCATAAACATAGCATTGTGAACGACATGAAACCCTAGCATATCGTTTACTACCAGATAACGTCGAGAAGAGTATACCTACAATAGTAACGAGTTAAATCAATATGTCGACTCTAAAGTTGATTATGAGAAAATTGTGAGGTTTGGTTGTTAGCAAGGAAATTCACCTGGCGTTAATTCCACAGAGAATCTTGAAGCCATCACGAAGGCGCGTGTTAGCAATGAAGAGTCTGATTCCAGAACGCGATAAGCGCCATTTCCCAAAGATTGTTTAATTAAATTGTAAACTCTTTTTGAAATTTGAACTCTTTAGGTTATTACAACCTCATTATATTAAGGTTTCAAACTGAAAAGACCGGTTTTCATGCTACCACATTTTTGGTAAAGAAAAAGGCTTTTTCTAAAGTTGATGTCAGTGGATTTATAACGTTTTGGAACCAAACACTTCAAATATCCTCAGGACAGCAGCATTCTCGACAGAATTTGGGAGTAGCGACGTTTTGGAGGAATTAAAAGTCGAACAATAAATGTCCCGAAACCTCGTTTAAAGTTGAGCTGGATTTCGTGAAAGCTTCTGCTGGCATATGCATTAGAAATATTGGTAGTATTTTGATTTGGTGTTGCTTGCAAAAAGAAGCCGGTTTTATTATGGGATACTGTGTGTTCCGAAAGAATACGCACAATACAAATTTAGAATAACTTCTTAGTGCATTGAGATTTTTAACTGTAGAAACTACATATGGGCTAAGACTTCTCGATAACATTTGAGTTATTACACTTCAGTTATGTGACCACAGGAACGATTTGAAAAAGCTTGGTCGAAACCGAAATTCAACACATTTAGAAGAGAGTAACCTTTCTGCCATTGGACCCAACAAATGGTCAGAGAATGTGTCGTTTGTTGTTGTTGTTTTTTTGGGGGGGGGGTTGATTATTATTATCATCATCATCTCGAAAAGTTCTCAGTGACTTTCAAGGAAATTACGTGGAGAGTGGGCGATAGGCTACGGGAGAAATTATTAAATTCTGGGGTGGATCCATGCACAATTACTTCCCCTATGTCGTATCTATATGACCACAACCCATATTATCTCTAAAAGTTCATGGTTGTTGGCAAGATATCTCCAAAAGTTCTCAATGAATTTCAATTAAATTTTGTGGAAGGGTGAACAGTGTGCCATGGAAGAACTGATTACATTATTAGAGCGTATACATGAATGTATGAAAAAAACGGAAAAATATCTCTCAATCCCAAAAGAATTCCTTGATCCGCCCCAGGGTTTTAACACCCCTTTCCCACCCCTCCACAAAATTTCAATGAAATCCGTTCAGTATTCTCGGAGATATCGTGTGGACAGACGAATAGGCAAACCAACAAATTAACAGACGTGACCAAATACATATACCTCTTTTCAACTTCGTTGACAGAGGTAAATAAAGACCATATGTCCTGACCTTTTAACCAAACCACAAACTTTTTGTGTTCAAGATGTTGTGACAGTTGTATCTAGACAAGATCTGATTTCACATGACATAAGCTCTCTGGAATTGCATATGAGGCATATTATGGACAATAGGCAAAGGAAGAATTGATTAAATTTTGGAGTGGATCCATACACAATTACCTCCGCTACGTCGTAGCTATATGTCCAAAATACATAATATCGCCAATTTCTTCCCTGTTCGCAAGATATCTCCAAAAGCTTTCGATGAATTCATTCGGATTTTCTGGAATGGTGGACAATAGGCAAAGGAAGAACTGATTGCATTTTGGAGTGAATCTGGGTGAGATAGTTGTGTACTTCCCAATGGCAGGGCCGGGCCAAACCTTTATAGGGCCTTAGGCAGAATTTGATTTGGGGACTCTATTGCCTTGATAGGGCCCCGAGCAGAATTTTATTTTGGGATCCTACTGGCTTCATAGGGCCCCAAGCAGATTCTGATTTGGGGACGCTACTGCCCTTTGGCGGCCACGGAGTCCTAAGCAGATCGGTTATGCCTCGGGCCGACCAGTTAAATTCTAGGATTTGGAATTCTGATTTTCAAGGCTAGCAGACAGACAAATCCTCCCCACTCGGAAGATTGGCTCAACACAATCTTCCTAACCCTAATATGTTGCTGTAGAAAGGTAAGCTGAATAAATATACGTTGATGAAACCCACTGTCCCAATCCGACAAATGTCTGTGGAAACATAGGAAAGAACCTGAATTTACAATCACTAAGCAACTTAGAATGCTGTCACATTCCCACACCTTGCAAAAAGGGAACTCAGATCAGAAGAGAGCCTGTAACATATATAAACACTCCAACCATGGGCGTCCGCTGGGGTGAAGGACAGCAGGGCATTGGTCCCGCCCCTACGCAGATTAGGCTTGCTCAACTAGGTTGATGGTGTTTGAAAGTTGGAACCTTATAGTCAATAAAGGATAATGGTGCTGTACAATTGTTTTATATAACCACAACTTAATGTACCCATATACGAATCTGGTATTATTCTTCGCTGGTAACAGGATTTCCGCTAAGATATATTCCAAATATATTCTTTGACCCCTCACCTGGAAATATATCCTTTTGTCCCCCACCCCCACCAGAAAAGTGTATTTCTCTTTATAATAACAAAATGTCAGGTTCAGTTTTGAAATAAGGTTTCAGCATGATTCTTGAAGTTCCTTTTCAGATGAGTATCTTCAATTTGTAAGTTATTCTTAGCTTCACAACACACATTTCGACTGGTCACTTCTCCAGGGGTCTTCAGGGGAATGTTTAGTTAATTAGTTAATAGTCCACTGCTGGACAAAGGCCTTTCCCATCTCCCCCATGACGACCTATCCTGCGCTAACCTCTGCCACGTCTTACCGGTACACCTTTCTATCCCGTCCCTCCATCTTGTGTCTGGTCTTTTCCTACTGCGTTTACTGGCCCATGGGCACCAATCTGTTAGTCTTTTCCCCCATGTATTGTCATTTATACTTGCTAGGTGACAAGCCCATCTCCATTTTTGCTGCTTAATTATTTGTATAATATATTTCACTCTGGTCTTCTCTCTGATCAATGTTGATCTTTTTCTCTATGTCATGTCATTATTCCACAAGGCCTGGAATCTGTTCTCTATCGCTACTCTGAAGTTGATAATGTTCTCTATCGCTATGTTATTGGTGCATCTCTTCTTCTTAAGAATCATTTTATTCCTTTCAGTGTTAAAGTTAAATTTAGTTCTGCACGCTACCATTCTATGATCGCTTGCTATGTCTACTTTGTTTATAACGGTAACGTCTTTAATGTTATGTATCTTGTCAGTTAGTATGAAGTTGATTTCGATTTCGTCTTTTGTTGTGCCATTTATGTTTTTCCAAGTTCACTTTCGACCTTCCCGTTTTTGAAAGAATATATTAGTTATTTGTAAACCGTATCTTTCCGATTTCAATTTACTAGCATGTCACCTCTCTCATTTCTCCGGCCTATTCCGTATTTTCCTACACTAGATTCTCCAACTTTCCCTTGACCTACATTAGCATTAAAGTATCCCATGAGTATTGTGTAGTTAGTCTTCTCTCTGTCCATTATCTTACTGATGTCGTCATGAAATTCTTCAATCTCAGAACCTTTTAAAGTAGGCGCTGGATTACCTTTAGTGTGTATATTTTGCTTAATAAAATTGTTATCCAAGCTATTCTGTTTGATATACTGTCAAAACTTAGAACGTTTCCTGCTATGTTATTATTGAGTAAGAATCCTACGCCACTGAATTGTGTATCCTCTCTCCCTTTATAATAGAATAGATGGTTACTTATCTTAAGCTTTAGAAGGTTTTCCCCTTTCCTGTAGGTTTCACTTATACCTACGATATGCCAGTTGGTCTAGTCTATGGTCCTCAGCCATGCCACGAACATTGTAAGTGTAGATCTTCATGTTGTTTAATTTGTTTAATGTCCAACAGTTTGTCTTGCTTGGACAGTGTCTGCTCGCATTCGAGGGCACATTGCCCGCAGACACACGAAGCAATGCGGTTGGACCTTTGTTAGGCGACTGTCGAGATAAGATACAGGATGAACATTAGTTGAAGAAGAAAAGCGAAAATTGTAAGGTTGTTTAAATATTATTTTCATTAACACCTAACAAGTTGAAACGAAATGTTTTATTTTGCTCGCAGATATTTTTACTTTTAATTCTGCCAAGAATAGCAACAGCCCGCAGATATTTTTAACTTTTAACTCTGCCAAAGCCCGCAGATAACTTGTAATTGTTTTAATTCTTCGAAGTCCGACGCCAGGAAAGTTGGAGGGGCGCGTAGTGAGATAAGAATGTCTTTTTCCCCTGTATAAATTATCAGAACTCACCATTTTCTGAAAACAACCACAGCTAAGACTAGGGCACTGTCGAGATAAGATACAGGAAGAAAATTAGTTGAAAACTTATACTAAGTCATAACTTAAAGAACTAAGGGAAAACTAAGATCTATCTAACACTCAAACTACCTATTGGATAAACACCACGAAACCAAGAATACTACACTAGGAAAACAAAGAAAAAAAGAAGAAATTGGATGGGACAGGATCTCTCTGGTACCCTGCACGTCCACAGGTGGCGGATGGGGAAAGCTCCATAGATATATGGGGTACCGTCTAAGACGGCGTGGACCATAAATACCCTCTGTAGATATATAGGGACCCTCCAGATTTACCGAATAAGGTGGCACCAACCCGAATACTCACCAGGATACTGGCAACGGGTGAGCCAAATTAGCCACCATCCTCCAAAATCCAATATGACAGCACAACCATTAAAATATCGTAGCGTTCCCAGGCTGTTTTTGGGACCAAAATCGTTGATCCCGATGTTGTCCTATTAAGCGGGATCCACTGTATTTCTTTTTGTTCATGACAATTTTACATTAAGTCGGAGAGAAAGAATAACTCAAATCCACTTACATCCTTCCACCCTGAAGACTTTCGATGATCTAAAACAGGTGCCTCTGCGATTAGAATAGGTATATGTCTTACACAAAGAGTTTGAGTTGCAGGATTCTTCAGATTCTTGAATGGTAGGAGCAAAGAAAACCAAATCTGAAATGAAATCAGTTGTAAACGTTTGGAGGCCGTTTGGGGGTGTCATACATGTAACGTTCTTGTTGCGTTTAGTGCCTTTGTTCGCTTTGTTGTTCTTTCAGTTCTAGCTGTGTGAGATTAGAATGCGTTTGATTCGTAACCGTGTTTAAGCGTGTTAAGAAAAGAAGATGGAACGAAAGACACGTGTTGATCAGGGCTATGCCTGTGTGGAACTGAGCCTTCCCCGTTCCTACTTCCGGTCCGCGCTTTCTGGGACCGGAAATGGAATGTGGGCTGGTGGGAGCTTGCTTCGGCATGTTTATTGATTAAACCTAACATACATATATATAAACATTACACTACGCATAAAAAAAAGCCTCCAGCATTTCAACAAACAAATTAACTGGATGTTTTTTCTTTCTAGTTTACATTTCCTACAAGATAATTAATTCAAATATATACCATTCTATATAAATAAATAAACTATACCTTTCCACGAGCGAGTTAAAAATTAGAGCAAGCAAATTAAAAAATACAGTATGCAAATTAAAAACTACGGCATGCAAATTAAAGACAACTACAAGAAAATCAAAAACTACTGCGAGAAAATTAAAAACTAAGGTGAGCAATATAAAAATAGAGTGAGCAAATTAAAGAATACAGCGAGCAAATTAAAAACAACGGAGCGGAAAATGAATCGATGAACATGAATAATCAATTAAATAAATTTACTGCTTCAATCGCTGCAAAAAATTAAATTAGTTGAAACACGTCGTTGACCCAACAAACCATTTCAACCGGTTGCGATAGATCGTGTCATCAATGGGCTTTGTTCTCTCCATAAGACATGCCTTTGTGAATGCTTGGGACTGTTGTTGGCTAATGTTCCGTGCCTGGGTTGCCCCATTCTTTCATTATATTGACGAGCGAACAGACATCTTTCCTAAATGCTTTCTGCACACTTGTTATTTGGTCATGATGGAGCACCTCATCGAATGAACGCTAATGGTCGAACTTCTCGGTAGTTCGACTTCGGTGCCTTCGACAAACTTCGACAATTCATCTCTGTCTCTGGGGGAGACAGATAATACAGATACTTTTTAATTACCCTCCATTCATGCGCAGTGATTGGTTTCTGGACATCCGGTCACTTCCTGGACTTCTACGATCTATAAGAAAGTTCAGAAATACCCAGCCCAGTTTGTTTCCGACATCCGACTGAAGGCCAGATATTTTGCCTCCCCTTTTCTCCCGACCGCTGGTACGTAATGAAACTATTTTCTTTTCACAACATGTAAGGTTCAATGTGACTGCCATCAATTTAGATGCATTTATTGAGTCGACAAGATACTGATCTGCACACAGTCTAACAAACTTCAACGTCGACGATAGCAACATTTCCTTCTATTCTGGTTGTCAGTTCCTGTATGGCTGACAGTTGTATTTCTTATGGTTCACAGTTTTCTTATTAGCCAGACCTGTTTTTATTTTAAATGGAATTTCTTCTATTAAATTGTAAATAAACATCATTTTTATTAACATAGCGTTGCCAACTTATATTTTGTATACCTACATTTAGTTATTTTTGTTGCGTTTGGATATAAGAAATTGTTTTTAGATATCGGATATCAGTTTAGATATTTTTTGATGAGGCTCAGATATTTTTAGACATGTTTGTCTTTTTGTACAGTGTTGCCAATTTAGCGCGTTTCGCGGTAGATTGTTTTGGCAGTGCAAAAAGTGCTAAATTAGCGCGTTTCCGCCTAAAACATTTTTGCCGTTTTGGGCCATTTTCTGGCTATTTCCGAACATTTTTAGCGTTATTTTGATGATTTCTGACAATTTTTGGCTATTTAAAAAGGTTTAGCGCTTTTTGACAGTCAAACTAGCACGAAAATATTTTTTGAGTTGGTAACACTGGTTTTGTACCATGCATCATGTTCTTTAAGACTCCCTACATAAAGGAAAGGAGTTAAGTCAGTTGTTCTCATAACATTGAACCTTAAATGTAACGGTTTGCATCTGTCTATATTATAGACCTGTACTTTGTTTATTGCATCAATAAAACTGTTTTGAGACATTAGTTTTGGGAAACCCTATGTATGCAACTTTTTGCTATTAAAAACAAAGACATGCTAGGAAATCAATAAGGAAACTATACATATAAAAGGCATATATGCAAATGAGTATGTTCGTTTGTATGGTTGTATGGTTGTATGATGTTTGTATTGGTTGTATGGTTGTATGATGTTTGGTTGTCTGTAGTGTCTGCTAGCTGAGATCCTACAACTCATAATGAACTGGTAAGTAAAAAGATCAACGATTTTAGCAACTCCTTTTACCTTTTATTGTTCCTGGGTAATAAGTGTTATTTTCTAATTGTGTCGTGTCGAATAAGTGTAGAAAATGGCCACATTCCTTTTCACTTTGCTTTTGTGATCAGAACATTGATATTTTGTGATTCACCTATCTTGCCTCAGACAGCTTAGGGAAGGCATTTGGAGACTGCAAACCCCCTTTATCTAGAGGTGTGACATATTCTTTCATAAGACATAATTGTATGTGTAGTGGAGACCATAAATATCTTGCAGGGGTCAACCAGTGGATCCCACGTGACGTTGGTCATCCCCACATAGAATTTGGGCCGCTGGGGCCAGTCCCATCTTTGGTAGTGCGCAATGGTGTCCCAGCTATTCCAAAGGCAAATATAGCCAGTAAATTTAGTAAGGCCGCCTTAGAGACCCATCGTGGATGTCATGATTCTGAAGTCTCCAATGGCCTTTCAGTCGTACGTATCATACTTCAATGTGTATAGCAAGGTATTGACACTGTTGTATTGCAGGTAAAATGAAGTGCCCAGAATTTGTATTGATCCCCAATAATGATAAGTACGACTGGGAGGTCATTGGAGACTTCAAAATCGTGACATCCATGATGGGTCTCTAAGGCAGTCTTACTAATATGCCTTGTAGCCTCGCACATCTAAGCAGACGCTGCCATTAAGTACTCCCTGAGGCAAAGATCAAAGCCGGCGACTTCGTCAGACCACATATAAAGAAGATCTTGGAGTGCAAAGATTTCCCCAAGAAGCTCACTTGGAAGGAGAAAAGGCTTGGTACAGCTTTGTCATAGTCGTTCGGGAGTTGCAGGACAACCACAAGGTTGAAAACTGTGGAGCTGGTTGAGACTATGGCAAAGAACTACGATTGTTCAAGCAGAACATGGAAGCATATTCGGAGGAGCAAGGCAAGCGCTTTCACCAGGATATACTGTACTTTGAACCAAGGAACATATAAAGAGAACATGATGGGAGATTATATTCTGGGGTCTGGTACGTAAAAGTGAATTACAGTGCAATCGTAAATCTCAAAAAACTACTCACTTGTAAATCTTTTGTGATCAGTTTTGTTTAACATTTGTGTGAATACATGTTAATTTAGATTCATATGTTGTTTTTAATGAAAAAATGTGATTGTTTTTAAAATGTGAATAGAAATTATGCAAATTCACCCGCTGTACAATTGGAAATAGGTAAATTTAAAAGTATCACTATCCTGGTCATAAAAGCAAAGTTTGATGGGAATAATAATCAATTACATACTTGTTTACACATAAACAATTAGAAAATAACACTCACGGTGTCAATAATTTCCGATTGATAGAGGGGTTAATTCTTAAGAACATCGATGAGAATTTGCTGGTAACGTCAGGGCAGAGGTTCCCAACATGAATAAATAAAGAAATGTAAAAATAAAAACGAAAGAATAAGAAAGAAATGTTGATAAACACTGCGCATTATGCCAAAACAAGATCATGTTACAACCCGCACTTAGCAATCGTACGCGGGGTCATAGCTGCAAGTTTCAAGTGCAGGAAGCAAAAGTGCCAAAGGGGTACTATATGGATGCCATTATGTGGAACAGGCTCAGCCAAGCAACCATCACATCTGGAAACATGAATTCCTTCAAGAGTAACCTAGAGAAAGACATTGGTCACGAGAAATGTAATTATCCTTTCTCGCACCAGAAATAATTCGTACACAGAACTGAGTTTTAAAAAAGAATTCTTAAATCCCCAGGCAGGAAATACAATCCGCAGATGGTCATGAATACTTCTTTTCTGGAGTACCTACTTGACCATGATTGTAGTGCGTATTGTGGCGCTTATAAATGTTAAGTATAGACAGTAGTGCAAATATATGTATATCACAATGTTGGAATATAAAGCATCATTGAGACTTTGGAACGGGATAATAGTTGTGAATAATAAAGCCTCTACAAATGTATGAACACACCTGACGTATTCCAGTCTGTTCACGTCCAATACTTGTATTGATTTCTAGATTAAAGTGAACTTCAGTAACATTTTCTGGATAAAACTAAATGAAGAAACACTGAAATTATGTTTCCACAGAATGTTTGGAGGCCTCCAAACATTCTATGTTCACGATCGTGGCCCAAAAGGTTTAGCAAACACAGACTTAGGGTATTAGGGTATAAGACTACCAGATATGCCTTGGTTTAAAAATATAGGTCGTAAGATTCAGGCACAAGGAAGAACATCTGGATGATTACTCTATGAGTTAAAATGTTCAGTTACCATGACACAGGAAAGCATTGAACAATTTAGCCTGGTCCATTTGAAACCCATAAGAACCCAGACCCATTTCCACTTGAAGAAACATTTATGTGGGATTCTGGGTAGACACATTGACACACAGTCACGTGACTGCACCAATATGTTCAGTAGATGTCACGTAGTACACTTCATAAGTTAAAATCAAGGATAAAAGATAATATTATATAAGAGACCGTGCAGATCAATTAAATCGTATGTGACACCGGTGTCACAGTGGGTTATTATGAGTTAAAAGAAAGAAATAGAGGGAACATTGATCATAGCTTTTGACAACGGATCAGAAACACACCATATTATGTTCAGTAATAACATGCATCATTTTGAATTAGTTTTTCAAGCTGTTGCAGGCAGGGCTCCATTTAGACTTCAGGTTCAGTGAGCCTCTCATAAACAGAAATTAAAATACACGGCACAACTCGGAAATTACACATAAAATCCGTTTATTGTATGTAATTGGAACTGACAAGTTATACATACATAAAAAGGTTAAACGAGTTCTATGTCTGAACTAAATACACGTATACCTGTAAATACATGCCAGCAAAACTTCAAGTAGACGTTTAGGTAAGACAAATTACATAAGAACATAAGCTGCTATGTACTCTTCATTTTCCATAGATAACAATGGCTGACACTATTACATTATGGGTTGTTGACGATGTTATTGATCTCTCCGGAACCGCGTCGATGTTACATAACGGGTTTATGAACTTGTTTGCCCTCGGCGCTGGTTGTGTGTTGAACTTGTGTAGAACGTAGCAGGTGTGTATCTGCACTGTTGGGTTTTGTTGATGCTGCAGGGAACTTAGTGATCAAAAAACTTTTTCACTCACAAATGAAAACTCGGAGTTCAAAGTTATATATACGTATGTTCATTCGGCTGGCTTACAATAGTGTTGGCTGGGTTAACCGTTCTTGTCAAGGCTTGTCAAAAACTCATAACATCTGTAACTATGGATAACTGCTTAATTCCTTAAAGTCTGGACAGCGCTGTTTACTAAAGACGTCAATCAAACACTTAAACTCTTAGACGGGTTGACTACTACTCACTATTAGTGTTGTTAAGATCATTCCCAATTGAGGGAGATGCGGCGGACAGCATTTCAAGTGCGTCCTGTCCCCTCCGCCCCCAGGGTGCGGCAGGACGCAGACCTACCGACACGTACCCATACAAGGCCCGGTCGAAAACTGCTGTCTGAGTTCATTTGTCTCCTACATTTATACCTGAAATTATTTAACTAACACGTATATTTTTTCAATCGCAAACGCATGTCATTATTCGTATTATGTGGTAACATGTTACGTGGCCAATATCATTGTTTACCAATTGTAAATTCCTATTTAACTTGTTAACATTCCAATAGCCATTATTTTGAAATTCCAAATGTTGGCCTATCAATCATAGAGCGATGGCGTTTTAAGGCCGAATTTGTATTTCTACGTACTTAAATGACATTTTCTACACCGAGACAATCCGTCTATCTATCTATCTATCTATCTATCTATCTATTTATCTTCACTCTTCTACCCCCCCCCCTAATCCGTATATGTCATTTTAACTCTTTTTTCTATGCTACAACCAAACAATCTTTTAATTATTATATTTGTGCATACAGGGGGCCCGGGGAAAATCTGGCCTTGATTGCAAGAAAACAAGCTCATAAAAGATATATCTTAAGAAGATAAAATACCTGTTAAGGTGTCCGTGTTTGCTATAGCTGCACTGAAAGACTCTGACTCATTACTTACTTACTCTATGAATTTACTATTCCTTGGTTTCCATATATTCCTTAACATGAAGAATTACTTGGCTAAAATGCATTGTATTTATGTTGACGATAGCAATGCATCTTTATACACAATGCAAATATTATCCAATGTAAATTAGAAATCATTAACCAAAACTGTCAACATATGTTTCTTCAGTTTTTTAAGTGGGTCTGTCTCTTTGGCTCGCTGGCTATTTATCTATGCATGTGCCGTGCGTACAGGCCGCACCAATGCAGCTAGAGGGCTGATAATTTCAATATGTTCTCCTGGTCTGGTATTATGTCCGAAAAAACATTACAAAATCGCCACCCCCAAAATAGGTTTTAGAGGGAGTTTCAATTTACGATGTAAGTTTATGCTAAATTGGTCCCTTAGTTTTCTTTTAAATTTGGATATTGTACTGATCCAACAAAAGGCGAGATAAGTAATTTATTCATTGATCGCTCCTTTCTCCAATTTTTTAATTGTTCACCCCACTATTATACTTTCTATAAGAGCCAAATCCGTAAAAAAATCGAGTACTGCGCACACATCTGGGCAGTCTCCTCTCACGAAGCACTTTCCACACTTAATCAAGTACAGAAAGTGAATGCGTGGACTCACTAGCGTACCGACGGCGGCGTGTGACACCATCAGAGGGGTGACACACAGATGACAGCCTAAAAAAGAAATCATATAGTTTCTTTGTAATTCTTTTTTCTAATGAAACATCTCAATATAGTCCAGTCGAATTCTACCAAAAAATGGTCAAACCTGGAAGTAAATACACCATTAACACATTTGGTACTAAACGAAGTGGGATTTTATGCAGAATAACAGAAAAACCCAAGACATTAACCTTTGGGGACATTTTGTTATAAGCACAAATGTAAAAGCTGTAGCTTTTCAGCCTCAATAGATACAAACTGATAACATACCCTATACAGATGTTATGTTCTGTTTTAATTCTCATTAAACAGGTAACTTTCAATACTATACTCTGTACTAACGAAGAAGCTATTTCTAACATATTTAGTGTTAGTGAGACAATTTACGTAGTGCAATGAAACGCAACATAAAATTAGGGATCTAAGAGTAATAGTTTTGAAAGTATGGGTGAATATGTCCGTGTATCTTTTGATGTATGTATTGAAAAAAGATTCCCCTCAGATGTTATGCGTATCTTCTCAAGTTACGTGGACATGTAGTACAACATTCTAGATATCCGTGGAAGAGATCAAGTAGGGGGGGGGGTACCGCCCCGGGTGACACCAACCCTATATACGCCACTACGTGGACTAGTGGCTGATGAGCTTTTTTCCACACTCCAACCACAGTCGCATCGTCGTAATGTTGCAAGTTTGGCCGTTTTCCACCGTTACTTCCACGGAAAGTGTTCAGATTAACTACATTCCTTAGTCCCTCCTGTCCGCGAATTTTCACATTATAACTCGGTCTGCAGTCAACTCACATCTATACATTTTATATATATATATATCATGGACTCGCCGCAGATTCCACGCAAATAGCTTCTTTTCAAGAACAGCTTCTATGTGGAACAAACTCTCTTCTGAATGTTTTCCCGACGAGTACAATCTCGACATTTTTTTAAAAATTCTTTTATTGCTCTTAATTTTCAGTGTTTCTAACTCCTATAAGTCATTATAACTCTCTTATTGCTTTTTTTAGTCATTCTTAGTCTTCATTTTAAACGTGTCATGTTTTAGTGTTTCCAACAAAGGCCTTGCCTAGGGCAACCATGGTTTTGTAGAAAAAGACACCATCTGTTTTCACAAAGCAATCAATTCATTTG
>VCCN01003898.1:1333229-1343899 GCA_006491835.1 Architeuthis dux
CCCCGAAGTACGTGCCAGCAGAAGGGCTAATGCGGCGCGAATTACAGTTTTAATCAAGGGGGAAGAGGTAATGCGCCAGAATACACAGTACATCGATCCGTGTTGCGTACGGTGTTGCGTATGGTGCTGCGGAGCTAACTAATGTCCATCGGCAATAGCGTCTTCAAGGGCACGCAAGCGATTGAACTGGACCTTGTATCAATGAAAGAAGGTTGTTTGGTCACTTTCTTCTGAATAAGATGGACGGCAGGGTACTTGTGCCTCGTTATCCTTGGGGTGCGATGGCACTAGGATGCACTGTGGAAAACCAAAGGCCGGTTGAAGCAGTCTGGTGGTGTTGGCAACGTTTTGGTTGGAAACACTGGGTCCTATCATTCATCCACCTACCTAAACATCATTGAAGACCAGGTACACCCTTTCGTGGCAACACTTTTATTCGATGGCAGTGGCATCTTTCTGCAGGGCAATGCGCCCTACCACACTACACGCGTTATACGGGAATAGTATTAGGAACATGAAGAAGAATTGACTGTGTTGATCTCAATCCCATTGAGCACTTTTGGTATGTGTTGGACCAACAAGTTCGCTCTGCAGAACCCCCAACACGTAAATCGCTGCAGTTAAATGACCTGCTGTTACCAATCTGGCACCAGATATCAGAAGAAACATTTAGAGATCTTATACCGTCTGATCGGGTAAGAGGTGTTTTACGGGTAAATGGAGGACCAACACCTTATTAGGCAGGTGATCATAATGATTTGGCTATTCAGTGTATATTATGGTATATCCACGACAAATTTGTTTCACACGTATTAGTGAATCTTCAGGTGGAAAATAATCTTTAAAATTATACCTTATATATACGAGCACGTAGTATTCTGTTATATTTTTTCATTTTTCTTATCCACAGATAACTTATATATTTGGTTGACAGTTTCTAATTTATCGTGAATGACAAAAAATATAACTACAATTGAAGAAATCTCTGTCTGTCTATGTGTATGCACCATGATTGCTCAACAACTGACCAGTGTACGAAATAGACATTCGCCAGATATATTAGTCAGCACACGGCAGTGCAGTGTCGAGTTTGAAGATTTTTGGTTCTTGAGAAATCTAATAAAAATGAAGAAAAGAATTACAGATTATAGATCTTCCTTCGTAGTTTCTCAAATTATTTCCCTTGGCTCCCGCTCTTTAGAATTATCTAAATTTAGATATAAAATATCTAAATTGGCAACACTGAAGAGAAATAACCGAAATACTTCGAAGCTTTCGTACGTCGGACGGAAAATTATTTTACATGACAATTATGGCAGGCTGATCCACACATCATAAAGTCCGGTCACTTCCAAAGATGCACCTTTGGAACGGACACTGTTCTAGTCAAACTTAACGTTTACTGCCAAATCACGTTGGATACATCGGTCCACCTACGATCACCGAAGTTAAGCAACGTCTATCCTGGTCAGATGGGTGACCGCTTGGGAATACCATATGCCGTAACGAGAATGGTGAAGTGAGTGACACCACTTCGGGTGCTTTTCACCTCTAAGTCTATTTCACATATCGCAAGCCGAAACAAGAGGAACTTGTGACAACAATGTCGTAGCTAGCGTAAAGGCACAGCAAATCTAACTTAATGAAGTGAATCTTGGTTTTCTTAACAATGGCGCAATATCTATGATTGAAATGTTTGAAAGCCATCATCATTTTTGTTTGCATACTATTTATCAGTGCATAGGCTCGTTGCCAATTATGACATTGTTTAGAATCTCTGAACGGGACTGTATAATGTTGAACCGTAAAATCTTTGAAGTCAAGTTGATCGCCATTGCTCATCCAAGATAAGATGAAAAAATCGATCTGAAAAAAAGAAAAGAACTTCAGAATGTTTTATTTACTTGATTTTGTGCCGCAAGGTGGATTTAGTAGGTGATCGGGAAGTTCACCAGACTTCTATTCCCCGGGGAAATCAACCAAAAACGTCCGGAATTAATTCAAAGAAAAGGCTTAATATTTCTTCAGGATAACGCTAGACAGCGGGTTTATTTGGCGACCAGACAAAAATTGTTACAGCTTAACTGGAAAGTTTTCACTCATCCACCATATTTACCAGATATTGTTCCTTCGGATTGCCACTTATTCTGGTCTTTACAGAATTGTTTTAATGAAAAGAATTGAATTCCCTGGAAGATTGCAAAGGGCACTTCGAGAAGTCATTTGCCCGGAAGATCTTTCTGGACAAAGAACCCCTCTTCGGATTATCGTTTATACCGGTCTCTACAAAATTGTTTTAATGAAAAGAATTAAATTCCGTGGAAGATTGCAAAGGGAACTTCGAGAAGTTATTAGCACATCTTCTGGGAAGATTGAATTATGATGTTGCCTGAAAAATGACAGAAGATTGTAAAACAAAAGTTAAATCCGAAATTTAAGAAGATGCCTTTTATTGTTACTAATAAACCAACTGAAGTTTTTACGATACCCAATACTAGTCTGCTAAACAAACTTGCTAGTCATGATACGACGGTAGGAGCCCAACCCTGCCAATTTACACGAACGAATTGATGCTTTCTCAGAGCTTTCCAAACCTTTTGCATTGGCGACACACTTTTTAAAAATAAGTTTTGTTGACCAAGCCAAATATATACTGTCATCCCAGCAGTTCAACTGATTCAGGAAAAGATATACAAAAATATACAGCTATAATTAGTACGGTTAATTCGTTCTAAAATTGTCCACACTGTTCAAAGTCGCACTGCTCAAGGTCTTATTATAATTTAATGTGTTTTTGTTTTCAGCTAATACTTAGTTACATTAATTTGTACAGCAATGACATGACCGTACTATACCAAAACCCGCACTAATAAAAACCACACTATTCAAGGTCTTATTATAATTTAATGTGATTTTTGTTCAGCTTATACTTAGTTACATTAATGTGTACAGCAATGCCGTAACCGTACTATATCAAAAACTGCACTAATCGAAACCGCACTATTCAAGGTGTCCCTGTACTTAATTTCGCGACAGTCCTAGAGATTATCGGCGACACACTAAAGTGTCGCGACACTCAATTTGCAAAGTTCTGCTTTAACTACTGCAAGCACGGACACCATTATCTGTGGACTGTGTCATAGCACTGGTCATATTGATACAATGTCTATGTCAATGATTTTACTGATCATAAAAAACTAGAACTCTTTACTATACTAATGTATAGGCTGACTCTTGTTAAGGTTGACAATGGGCGTAACAACCTTTTACAGTTATTACTGCCCGGGCGGTCGTTATGGGAGAGTGATTTACCCAAAGTGTTCACACACCCACTTTCTTCTCTGTCCTCTATTTCGGGATGTCGGAACCAAAACAACGGGAAAGAACGCAGGTGTATGGATTCATGACTTTCCCAATGGTATTCGTGCTAATAAGCGTTACACCACCTCGCATCTCCTATAATATGTATTTCACGCTCTTTTATTTTAAACAAGAAAAAGAAGAGACTATGTTCAAAACCCGCGACATTGTTTATACAATTATTTATAGAATGTGGCAACATTTGTTTCTGTAATAAAACTATTTGTTTCCAAATGATATAAGAATATGTAAAGCCGTTAAAAGAGACTCTCTGAAAATAGACACTAACTGGTTTTCTTGAGCCTTGCTACATTTTCGTTTGTATCCAAGAAGTGTGTATCTATTTGTGTTCCCTATAAGTTATATGTTACAACTATACGCTTACAATATAAGATGTTAAAAAATGTTTTAGCTTCTTAAATTGCGAACGCTTTTTCTTAAACGTCGCACATTTTTTTAATTTCAAGAATTGATTAAAAGAAAGAATTATATGAACCGATTCAAATTTGGTCGGAACAAAAAACTTTTGCCATTCATAGAACTGTCGACTTCCGTCGCAGTTAAGGATACCGACTACAATATTATACTTAAGTTGAAGGTTCTGGCCTTTGTGAGTAAAAAAATAACCTTGTTTAACCAGCAATTGAGGAAATTTCTAATCTCCTTTAGCCTAGCCTTGAAGATCTTTACGCAGACGTGCATCTTACCTTTTTTACGTTTCCCGAAACCCAGTGCAGAGTCGTTTGTGCACCATAGATGACTTACGATGGACTAGTGTTAAGTTATAGTTGATACGCGAAGCTTTAAAATTAAGTCTTAATTAGGTTGGTCATTTAAATAAGTATAATTTCCGATAAGTCAGTTTAGTTTTAATAAAATGGATGGCCTTGTTGAAATCTTCTCACGGTCAGAAAAAGGGATACATTTTTCCCCAGACCGCCGTAGATCATAGGTGAATGTTTGGCGCCGGCCAGAAAGGAATTTGGGAGTTAGAATTTGTCTTAGAGGATGGACACTCAAAAACACATTACTGAAATTGGCGCCAGAAAAGTCCGGCAAAAATGTATAAGAATTAACTCATGCTGCGTGTTCTTAGATAAGCAGTCAAAAACACATTAAGGATTTTCAAAGACGATAGAGCCTAAGTTTATCACTTTCTTTCTCTCTATCCGTAAACAAGCCATGTATACGCTCTCATCGGGCGATATGTTTTTGTTTTGAAAACTGCTGTCTCTGTTCATGTATACGAAAATAAACATCGATACGCTTTAAACGAGACTTCGTTTGTTTCATCGTTCGAGTGCACGGTGTCCTGTGCAGTTTCTTCCTGCATGCCAATACCACTATGTCTGCATGCTACCAACATGGTTACGCAACACTAACTCTCTCCACGCTTCCCTATCTCTTGTAACCCTCTGAGATTCTGTCGACTCTCTGATGATGTTGTCAAACTCCAGTCCATAATTTGAGGCAACACGGTTGAAATTCAACCGATAACCTCTAATGCTATTGTAAGATACAGTTGGGTTGGCCTGGTTTAGTGGCAATGATGTTTTACTTCCCGAAACCATACCTAACCTCAGAGTGATAATCTGATGAAGATTTAGTGAAGGGCACTATTGAGCACATGCACATGAACAGAAAGAGAGACTGGGAGAGAGACACATCAATATTGGTTGACAGTTTCTAAAAATAGTAACAGACAAGCTTGGCTGCTGCAGGATCAAACTACGCTCCTACCTAGGTTCGGTTTAACTTGACATGATACACAAACAATTTGAGTTCACTCCCCTAAATTTGGTTAGGATCGTTCTTGTTCTTGTTACGGGGAAAAACAAAGTCAACTACAACTTGGACTGGATTTTGACAATATGTATATATACAGTCTAGAAAGCTTTGTATTCTGAGATTCTGTTCACTCTCTGATGTTGACAAATTCCAGTCCAGGTCCGGAGTTGACTTTGTTTTTCTACTGTTACAAGAACAATCCTCACCAAATTTAGGTAACTCTTCACTGTTTGTCCCTCACGTTAAACCAAATTGATATGTGAAATTAATATCCCCCTACCGTGATTTGAAATTGGTAGTATGATTGGTAGGCGGCTCTCTTACCGACTGAGCTAAATTGAGAAGTCTTACATATCTACGAAAATCCATGTTAGAAATACGCAAGGGCTTATTTCATTCTAATAAGTAAATGTATAAAGTTAACATTTCCCTACCGTGATTTGAAATCACGACCAAATGATTGGTAGGCGGCTCTCGCACCGACAGAACCAAACTGACAAGTCTTACATATCTACGAAAATCCATGTTAGAAATACGCAAGGGCTTATTTCATTCTAATAAATTAATACATTTATAAAATTAACAGCGCCCTACCGTGATTTTGAAATCACGACCAAATGATTGGTAACCGGTTCTCTCGCCGACAGAACCAAACTGACAAGTCTTACATATCTACGAATTTATTCATTATATATACAATAGAAAAGTTTCAATAATCATTTTGAGTCGGAATAGAAGTAGGAGTGGAGATTGACCCTGCTGCAGCCAGGCTTGTTTTACTCTCTCCCGCCTGGTACGGTGTCCTGCAGAATGGTCTTTGCAAGCCCAATGATTTGGTGATCTGTCCGTAACACTTCAGCTTCCACTTCCTGACCATGGTGAGAAGGTCATCATGGGATCGGTGGTTTGCTTGATCTCCTCGTGGACCTCTACGTAGGTGACATGTTAGAGTAGAAGAGGCCAAGATGCCAAGAATCTAAGACATGGAAATTAGATACTATAGTTCCTATAGTATCTAATTTCCATGTCTTAGATTCTTCTCTGAGTATCGGAGATTTATTTCTCTAAGGGTGATCGCTTCAGAGGAACATGGGTAATTGTTTGGATTAGGTTCGCAAATCAAGGGCGCTAGCTTCAGTAGACACAATTATTTAAGCTGCTACTGCTAACTTATTAAAGAACAAATGAAAGCAGAAATCTTGACCATTTAAAACTGTATTTTATTAAATTTAACTACGAACGATATAATTTAGTGTTAGTGTTTAGGGTTAATGTTTAGGATTAATGGTTAGTGTTAGTGTTTAGGGGTAATATTTAGGATTAATGGTTAGTGTTAGTGTTTAGATTTATGTTAGGATTAATGGTTAGTGTTAGTGTTTGGGGTTATGTTTAAGATTAATGGTTAGTGTTGGTGTTTAGGATAATGTTTAGGATTAATGGTTAGTGTTAGTGTTTAGGGTCAATGTTTAGGATTAATGGTTAGTGTTAGTGTTTAGGGTTAATGTTTAGGATTAATAGTTAGTGTTAGTGTTTAGGGTTAATGTTTAAGATTAATGGTTAGTGTTAGTGTTTAGGGTTAATGTTTAGGATTAAATGTTAGTGTTAGTGTTTAGGGTTAATGTTTAGGATTAAGTGTTAGTGTTAGTGTTAGGGTTGGGGTTGTAATTAACAAAAAAGATTAAATATTTCTTTTCATATTTATAACACTAAAATGAATATACAGTTGAAAGTAATATTTAGGATTAGTGGTTAGTGTTAGTGTTTAGGGTTAATGTTTAGGATTAATGGTTAGTGTTAGTGTTTAGGGGTAATGTTTAGGATTAATGGTTAGTGTTAATCCTAAACATGATTAAACAAATGTTATTTGTCATTTCTAACAGTATTTCTCCACACGAACTCATTTAAATAAGAAGGAAACCGTCTCCTATTTATTAATCACCGCTACCCACAACACTGGTTTATTTGCTGGGTTTAGGTTATTTATGTGTTCTGACATTTATATGTATCTATGTATCTTTGTCCAGCCCTAACCGTTCATAGTAGAAACCTGAAGTGTTGCACACACGCACTCCCCTCAATGAGTAGGGAAAATGTTTGTTTTTTTGTTTTTTTTAAATCCCCCCCCTGACTAAATAGGTTTTTAGAGGTTCAATATACACTGTAAGTTTATGCTAAATTGGTCACAAGTTTGTGCCAGCTTGATTTATTTTGAAAATTCGTACGCTTTTTAGTGACCACAGCCCAACAAAAGGCGATAGAGGTAACTTATTAATTGATCACCCCTTTTTCCAACTTTTCAATTATTCACCACCCAACACGGCATGTAGCCAAAAGACGTTGGTGACGTGACGGTTTCTATTGAGTGACTAACCAGACTTGTCTTTATCTGCTCCTTTTCACCCCCAGCACAGCACACATGGGTGGCTGTGATTCATAATTTCCCTTGGAATGCTAGTTCCAAACCGTCTGCGTAATTACGCAGTCTATACTAGTTGCCTCCATTTTTTTTGCGAACCTTATCCAAATAATTACCGGAACATAAACTGAAATTAATTTCCCGTTACATTAGTCTTTGGCCTTAAGGTATATAGCTATGCAGCCCTAACCATTACGCCTCACCCGCAAGTACAAGGGTCAACGCTTATTTGTGGAGTGCAAGATGCGAATAAACTGTAATTAATTAAATGTAACTTATTACGCCTGAATGCCTTTTGAAGCGAATATTAGTTCATTAGTTTTCAGAATGATTGATAGCCATTCCCGGGGCACAGCGGTTCAATACACAGATCAATGCTTCACGTCCTACAAGACTTCGATGAAATCCTTGCAATCCAAAGTATTTGATTTCTCATTTAGGCTGGTCACTGGAGATTATCTGGAAACGTTTCTAGTTCTTAAATGAAACAGATCTGATTAGTCGATCAATAGAAACCGTCACATTTCAACAGCATGCCGTGTTGGGGGTGATTAATTAAAAGATTGGAAAAAGGGGTGATCAATGAATACGTTACTTCTCTCGCCTTTTGTTTGGCAGTGATCCCTAAAAAAGTCTGAATTTTCAGAAAAACAAGGCTGAATGCTGCCGGACACAAACTAAGATACCAATTTAGCATAAATTAACATTGCAAATTGAACCCCCGCTAAAAACGGGGGTGGGGTTAAAAACAAATAAAAAAAACATTTTTTTATAAACATAAGCAATATCACATGAAGCTTAAATTTTCATCCCTTTAGCTCCATACTCGATACATACATAGCCAGCCGGCCAGCTAGACCAGCTTAAAAACTGAAGAAACCTATGTTGACAGTTTTGGTTGGCGGTTTTTAATTACCCTCTTTTCAACCTCGGAATGGATAGCTGCTCTTTCGCATCCAGAGTACATATTGTTAATCGTTCATTTGAAAATCAGCGGTGGATCTCAGCTTCAAGTATTTAGTATTAATAGTAGTCCATGACCCGTCGCTTCACTGACGATTATCACAAGGGTACAAATAAAAATGTGTATAACATTAGGTGGAAAATCGCCAACACTGATATATTGTCTAACGGATAATTCAAGAAGAGTTCAACCCTAACCTAACAACACGTTAATGAGAATATGTTAGTTTGATAATCGTCTTTAATCAATATACAGTACGTGCCAAATTATTATGCAAATACGTTTTTCCCTTTTCCCTGTTACAGTGGACGAATTTTAATAATCTTTCACACAAATATTCGTATATCATTATTATGCAATGCCTGCAAATATTGAACTTGAATGTACAAGTTGTCAAGAATACGAAACATCTTTTTGCAATTCATCGCATTTTTACTGTGCCAAACTATTAAGCATGGGTAGAAAGACACAGTGGCACACAGTTAGAAAGTTTAAAGAAGCTATAAAAACATATACATGAAATACTGAATCCAATACATTAACAACATGCAATTTTGAAAACAAATCTCTAATGCATATCATTTACTTTGAAATGTAAGATCCTAGCACACGAATCACAGATATTAGTCAATCATCCATTTGTAACGTTATTGCCTTCTTGGAGGTTGGCGATAAACGTTCAACGACAGTTGGTTGGTTTCGTCACTCCTGGTTATGGACGGTGTCAGGGCGCACGATGTGTCCGGACTTCGGGAAGACGGAGGTTGGTCTCTGGAAATATTTTGGCCTGGAACGCAATGAAGGATCGAGACGGAGACGATTTCTCTTGGAAAGGAATATACTCTGTTCATTCGTAATTCTACAGAAATCTTTGTCAAACACAAACATTTCTATACAATTGAGAGGGAGAGTGTGGGTGGGTGTCGAGGCAACTTCGGAGGTGACGACTCAATACGTATATCTGGAACAGTCTGTTTAGCCTCCGCTCTGTCAATCTTATATATTTTTATAGTGTGGTTGTTTATAGTTTCTAAAGGCTAAATTAATTCATCTTGTTTAGTCAGTATATATTGAACTTTGGCTATTTTGAATTCACCCATGCTCGTTTATTGAAACAGATTTCTATTTTTAGGTATTTTCTGTCGATGCTTTGACTCGTATTTCCTTCACTCCTGAGTTACCCTTTGATGTTATCAAAAGTACCACTGTTGTTTACCAAAAGTGTCAAGTTGATTGTTTTAGTTAGTGTCAATCTGTACACTTTGAACTTCCGATATTTTCTTTTCGTTTATCTTTCTATCTATCTATCTATCTATCTATCTATTTATCTATTTATCTATCTACATTTATGCGCCCCTTCGCTATGGTACACATTGACTTTGTTAAATTTTGAATTTCTTCAGTTGTAATAGCTTCCGCACGTTTTACAATGGCTTGCCAGGTGTCTTCTTTGATTGCAAACCTTACTTTCGAGGATGCCCCAGAGATTTTCAATTGGGTTGAGATCTAGAGACAATGGTGGCTCGTCCATTAATCCTTTCAGATGGTGAAGAATACGAGGTATATCGTATTTGAATAATACACGTACTGTATATACATTATGATAATTACTTACATGCATATTAACCAATGATATTTCTTAGTTTCCTCACTTCCGCTTACTAATTGTGACGTATACGTATTCCTCACGTTCGGGTTATATGTTTTGAAATAAAGGCCTTTTAATTCGACATAGGTGCGACAGACACGGAAAAGGCAAGACCATGCGATTTTCTTACAGTGATACAAGCTCCAGTTCTGACGCCCACGTGCCCTTTGCAAATGTGTGGTGACGCATTCCATCCTTCACCTTGATTGAAGCGATCTGAAATCTTTGCAACAATAGCCCTTCTGCTGGGAAAGCCTTTGTTCACTTCTCGCATCGACGAGTCTTGGACGCCCATTGCCTTGTCGGCTGTTGGTGATCTTTCTCTCCTTGGACCACTACCGATAGGTAACCACCACAACTGAATGTGAGCCCTCCACAAGTTGGGCTCTTTCAGAAATGCTCTCACCTAGTTTGTGGGCATAACAATTAGGCCTTTATCAAGGTCACTCAAATCTTTTTTGTCCATAACCCTGGGATTCAACACATCAAAATGA
>VCCN01003898.1:1440498-1452692 GCA_006491835.1 Architeuthis dux
TGCAACTTAATAAATGGAATAGTGGGGGGATGCTAGTAATCTTATTCATGACTCGAAAAGGTTGGGAACCACTGCACAAAACAGTCCATATCTATAAATAGACAGATAGATGAGTATGATAAATTTATAAAGTTGGACTCAAAATTGTCGTCTTTTCTTCTACACATATATAGTAGACTCCCGTTATTACGGCACCCTCAGGGAGTGCCGTTATAACGGGTGGATTAACAAAAGTACAGCAAATTAAAAAATACGGCATGCAAATTTAAAAATACGGCAAGCAAATTATTTACTTTTTAATCTGCTCGAGAAAAAGGTATAATCTCAGATAATAGTATTGCGAGAATATAAAAACAATATGCCGTTAGAACGCATGTGTTATTAAATAGTGCTGTTTCAACGAGAGTTTACTCTATTATTGTCGATAGTGATGGTAGAGTGCTTGCAGTAGTAGTAGTCATAATAGTAGAAACTTTGGGAACAGTAAGCGAAGATAGAGTAGAGTCGGTAGCAATTGCAATACACTCTCGTTGTTACGGCATTCGTTCAACGGCACTATTTGATGACACACGCGTTCTAACGGCACGTTTTTATATCCACGCAAGACTATTGTCGGAGATTAGTTTACAGCAACAGGACATGAACATTTCAGTGCATATTTTAAAACCCTTATTTAAATTTATTTGCAGACCTGTAACCGGTATATGGGGCAATAGACTGTGTAACGTTAATAACAATCATTTTTGTCTGCACTTTTTGGTTTCCATTAATTAATACACTTCGTATAAAATCCACCCGTTATAACGGCACATTCATTATAACGGCACTCTTAAATTCCCGAGGGTGCCGTAATAACGGGAGTCTACTGTATTTCCAGTTGAGGCAGTAACGACTGCAGCAGCGGTCGCCTGCAGTGGTAATAGCAGTGGTGCTGCAAATATAAGCAGCAGCAGCAGCAACTGCTACAAGAAGCGCACAATCCTGATCCTTAATTCCAGTGGGATCAGATTAAAACGATGCTAATCTCTGATGGGAGAGGAATCTGAGCCCAAGATCTGCAGTCGATAAAACTTCTAAGGATTTCCTGATCTCCACACAGCGGATTTCAAAGTTGAAACCACTTCTGCAAATTTCAAGGATGTTCCTCAAATGTAGCTAATTTTCTATTAAAATAAATTGATACTGGAGGTATAATAAGACTTGCGACCACCAGTCGTCAGCAACGGCCCAACGGGAGTGGAGAGGGGGCAAAACACACACACACACACAACAAAAATACACAGCAATGGGTTGGTACGGTACAAACCACAGTACTGCTGTGAGGTGTGAGGACGATGAGAGGAGGGTTGAAGACCCGAGGAGACTTATTGTCACTCAGCCTTCAGCGATAACCAGCAGACATTTGGTGAGAAACATTCTAACCACAGCACTGCTGTAGACTGAGGGAAAGTGAAAGGACTGCTGGAGACTTCATGTAACTTACTGTCACTCAGCCTCCAGCGATGACCACCACGCATCTGGTGTGAACATGATGATGATGATGATGATGATGATGATGATGATGATGATGATGATGATGATGATGATGATATATGCTGTGTTGGGGGGGTCAAATCTTTCAAAATTGTTACCTGTAAAGATTATTATGAAAAACAAAAACCAACAGATTTAAAATGCAACAAAGATACACTCACACACTTATTTATTCATACCTATATACAACTACGGCACTGACAGACATGTCCTCGTGTCTCAGAATGTAAACAGTGCCACCTTACTGGAAGTCAATAAGCACTGCTCCACCTAAGGGCCATAACTCATAATTAAAAAGTTGGAAATAAGGGTATCAATGAATAAGTTACTTCTCTCGCCTTTTGTTGGGCTAAAACAGGTCCGAATTACTAGTGACCAATTTAGCATGAACTTACATTGTATATCGAACCCCTCTCTAAAAACACATTTAGGGGGGAATTTTAAAAAAAACAATATTTTCTTTACTCATTGAGGGGAGTGTGTGTGCAAAATTTCAAGTTTTTACTATGAACGGTAAGGGCTGGGCGAAGTCCGAATACATAGATACATATAGATGTCAGAACACATGAATAACCTAAACCCAGCAACAGTGTTTAAATCGTTCTGCTGTGGGTAGCGGTGATTAATAATTATCACGGGCAAGAAAGAAAAGAGATGCATGCTCATCGACATAGCAATACCATCCGAAAAAAAACTCCGTGAAAGTTATAGAGAAGTTTTCCTAATACAAAGACCTAGAGATCGAGATCAACAGGATGTTGGGAATGGAGACTGAAATAACACCAGTGGTCATCGGTGCACTAGGACTCATGAAGAAGGAAACGGAAAGGTTAACTAACCGTATCCCAGACAACATCAACATCCACCAGTTCAGAAGTTCGCCCTACTCGGGGCAAGCCACATATTGCACAAAACTCCCCTATAGCAACTTAGGGCCATAATTTGAACCCGACTCTACAGGATAGGAGAGGAAGAGGAATCTGATTGTCATAAACAAGCAAATGAGGAACTGCCAGATCGTGGACGTGGCTGTACCAGAGGACCACAGGGTGATGGCGGAAGAAAGCGAAAACAATTTTTAAATACCAGGACCTCACCCGGGAACAGTCCGCAAAACACTAGAATCACAAATGGATGAATTACAAATTTAAGGAAGAATTGAGATTCTCCAGACCACGGCCGTACTAGGCTGGGTTTAGTAAATACCATTATTAATAATAATACCTGCCAACATACTGGAATCGAGACTGGATGAATGAAAAGCTCGATGAAAAGCTGCGACTGTTTAGACCACAGAGTTGCTGGGGTCTGCTAGGATACTGGGAAAGGTACTAGAGATTTTAGAAGATTTACCTCAATCTGCAGCCATAACCACCAGATATCAGATGTGAACATGGAAACGCATGAAATAATAACAATGGTTGCGAAGTGGACATCTGAAGAGAGAAACAGTCATTATGATAAATTGCAGTCCAGGACAACGCCGTAAGAACCAATTAAATAATAATCGAGATAGACACAACACAGGAAAACAGCAAATGCAGAATGTGTGGAGATGAGACAACCAGTTGTATAACAAGCGAATGCAGCAAGCTGACCAAAAATAATATAAAAATAGGCATGACTGGGAAGGGAGGGTGATCCCCTGTGAATTGTGCAAACGACTAGGATCTGACTATGTAAACCAATGGTATATACACAAACCAGAATCTCTTAGAGAATAAAAAACATAAGATTCTCTGGGACTGAGATTTAAATGGATCACCTGATCCAGACTAGAAGACTAGATTTAGTAATTGTAATCAAAGTGAAAAAACCTTGTCAGACATTGGTTGTTCTAAAAGACAACCGAGTAAAATAAGCTTGGCTGCTGCATGGTCAGACTCCACTCCTATTTCTATTCCGACTGAAGATGATTACTGCAACTCTTGTATTGTATATATAATAAATAAAAATTATAAAGATGTAAACTTTTGAGTTGCATTGGACATTATGACTACTGAAGCCTCTTTAAGAGATTCAATTTAATTAGTTCAATTTGAAACTATGTTTGAATGATCAAAAATAATTTAATAATGCTCAGGCCTACAAAACGAGATGTTTACGTTCTAGCAGTTACGATGTTGAAAATGTCCTAAACAGCCGTAACATGTACATCAGAAGGAATACTCCAATACACACGACAGAACTACGTTCAATAAAATGTTAATTTTAAAGTTTTAAGGGTTTTTTTTAATTTTGAAGTTTTAGAATTTTAATATTTTTTAACGTCTAGAACGCTAAAATTGAAAATATTTTAAAATATTTTTCATAATTTATTGCTATAAAAAATATATTTTTAGTATAAATGTATTTATTTATTAGAATGAAATGAGCCTAAGATACATTTCGTAGATATGTAAGACTGGTCAAAGTAGCTCTCTTAACCAGCTACCAATCAGTTGGTCTTGATTTCAAATCACGGTAGGGGAATGTTAGTTTTACTCCCCTACATCTGGTGAGGATTGTTCTTGTTGTTCTTGGACTGAAGTTTTTGACAACTGGCAGTGAGAGGCTGGACAAATGTCTAGACCTCGAAAGAGTGCCCATCATTGGTGGAGTACTTGGAACAGTCCCAAAGAGCTTAACAAAAAGGATAGAAAAACTGGAAACCCGTGGAACAATGGGAACTATCCAGACGTTGTTGAATACAATAATTGACTTTTCTTTTCATTATTAGTCTACAGACTTGTTGATGTACCAACGTAGTTTCGTATCGATGGAGCAAAATAATTCTAGCATTGAACTTTAAATGTAATGCGCAAGAGGCTAGAAAATGATATTTTTGCTGGGGACGGTAAGATACTTGTTTCAACAACCATGTATATCTTTCTGTAATGTATTTGTATTGTCCCCAGCGGAATTATCATTCGCTGTGGGTGTCTGTTGACGTTGTCGTCGTCGTTGTGTCCCTTTTCTCAATTGGATAATTTTGTTATTGCTTAATATATTTCAATTTTGTATGTAGGCTTGTGGAGAGTTTCTATTTTGATATAGTGAGTTATGGCCGATCTAATTGCTTGTTTATATTTTATAAGAAAAAACGTTGTTTTTGTTTACAATTGGGAAAATCTCTGAAATCTTGTCCGATTTTACTGAAATTTGGCTATAATGATGACAAAACCCCAGGAAGAGAAAAATGGAGAGTTACGGTCGATCCGATTGTTTGTTTACATTTTATAAGAAAAAACGTTGTTTTTGTTTACAATTGGGAACATTTCTGAAATCTTGACCGATTCTCCTGAAATTTGGCTATAATGATGACAAAACCACAGGAAGTGAAAAATGGAGAGTTACGGTAGATCCGATTTAATGTAAATAATCATGTCAACATGCAAAACATATTGAACTTTGGAATTGCTGAACCGATTAGAATGAGAATTGTTATACAGGTTATTGGGCACCTAATTACTGAAAATATATAACGATTTAAGAATTCTATGGTTTGAATAAAAAACAAATCGGGTATCTCGGAGTTAAGGTTCCTAATAAACAACTAATTACTCTCTCTCTCTCTCTCTCTCTCTCTATCTCCCCTCCCCCTCTCTCTCAACCATTTTCTGTCGGGGACCTTTATACTTTTACGATTCTTCTATATCTGGTTATATCAACAAGTGTGTTAGATTCTGATCTGAGGAATCATCTCACGACTAAGCCCGACGGCTATTCCAATCTAGACAACAAAGCGTGATCTGGATTGCTTTTAATTAAATGTGATTGCTTTTGATTAAATGAAAACACAATAATTGTAGTCTAGTGATGCTCATTCGGACACAACGTTACAAATTTGTTAAATAAATCAAATTTAATGTACAAATAGAAAAGGTTGCCCTTGAAGGAAACATTACTCAAGTCCAAAAAAGCCAAAAGAAAATCAATGTTTATAACAAAATCAAAATGTCTATGTATTCAATGAAACTCCAAATATTTTCACTTCCAGGCAAAATGGGAAAACAATATATAAATTCTTGAAGGTACACCAAAACAAACGTATACCTTGTTAATGACAGAAAACCGCCCAGATTCAATAACGTATTGCTAGGTGTGCTCGATTAGTTTTATATATTTCTAACTGCAGGCAAAGCAGTGGGTAAATAGCAAGGCAGACTTCTCCAGCAATGGGTAAATAGCAGGGTAGACTGAGTTTCACAGCCTTAGTTGGCAAACAGTCTAGGACAGGACAACTGAATTAAAAACATGGAACGTCCAACCCTTTATCCAGCGTCGTGAGGGGATGTAAACGGGGTAGGGGAGGGGTTCCCGATATTGTGTGGTTATCGGGGCTCTGGTGAAGCTTCGATGGGCATAGCAAGCCGGAAGTGGGTTATAATAAAATTGCTCAAGTAAAATAAAGGAGAATAAAAACGGACGGACGAAATAACCGCCGTCTCCACCTCCCGATGACTCCTCGAGTACAAGAGGAAGATTGGAAGCAAGAAAAAGGCTAAAGGATTTCGAATGCTGATTCTCAAGGAAAACAGGCCCCCTTCATCTAAAATATCGATAGTACACAATCTTCCTAAACTCATTTCCCACTATCGGCCTTCCTCCTTTTGGCTTTGAGTCGAACACATAAATATTGAAGACTAAATCTTGCCTTGTAGCCGAGATAGTCATGTATTCTCCACTGTTGCCAGAAGTCTTTGCGCTAGACCAGATTAAAATGAAAGACAGTTGTAACCTTTCCCGTTTCAAAATGGCTGCCGCTCAAGCTTCAGAATAACAGACGCTGATAACGAATTTCAAATAAAAAAAAGCAGACGACGATAACCCTAACCGTAACCCTAAAAATACTAACCCTAACAATAACCCTAAAAATACATAAAACCTAAAAAAAACATTAACCCTGAAGCTGGAACGGCGGCCATTTTGAAAATCAAGATATCAAATGAAGCTCTACGCACTAGTCAAATTGGTGCATCACAATCTTCCCATCTTCCCACTATGTGGTCTTCATACCGCTTTTCTATCGTCTTCTGTCCTCGTGCTGGGCTAAGAAAAGCTTAGTAAATATCAATAAACTGGCAAGGGATAAAAACAAATCCTATAATCCGTTGTGGCAAGAAAAGATTTGGTAACTCGAATTGTGCATTTTAAATTTTGTACAGGTATACCTTGATTAGTGCGGTTAATTCATCCCAAAATTGCCCGTACTGTTCAAAACAGCACTGTTCAAGGACTTATAATTTAATGTGTGTTTTTCAGCTCATACTTAGTTTCATTAATTTTTGCAGCAATACCTTAACCGTACTACATCAAAACCCGCACTAATCAAGGTATTGCTGTATATGGTATTTGTTATTTGTTCTCTGTCCAAGATTTCATTTTCGTTCCAAAATTTTCTGTACTCTTCAAAACCGTACTATTCAAGGTCTTATTATAATATGTGTCTGGTTTTTTTTCAGCTTATACTTAGTTACATTAATTTGTACAGCAATACCTTAACCGTACTATATCAAAACCCGCACTAATCAAAACCGCACTATTCAAGGTCTTATTATAATTTAATGTGTTTTTGTTTTCAGCTTATATTTAGTTGCATTAATTTGTACGGCAATACCTTAACCGTACTGCTCAAAACCGCACTATTCAAGGTATTGCTGCATTGTATCTGCTTCAAGATTTGTCCCCTACACTTTAAATACATTTCTATCGATCTAGTTTATACATCGATCGATTTATCGATCCTTTTATTTGACCTTTTTGACTGAGCACACAACTTTCTTTTTTCTTCTTCTCCTTATTTTTCCTTCCCTCAGCCTCCTTCTTACCCTTCTTATTTGTTTCGCTCTCTCCTTCTCCTCCTTCTTTCTTAATACCCCCTCCCTCCTTTAGTTCCTTCTTTTCTTTCGTGTGTATATGTATGTTTGTGTAGGTGGGAGCATTTGGCGAAGGGTTTCAACAAAATCCCGTCATGCATTTTCCAGAGAAATGATTTCAGATGTGAATACAGCCAACTCCTGTGAAAGGAAAATGCACAGTGTAGCTCCCTAAAGGCAATACACTGCATGAACCTCGACACCCTTCTGTATTATCCAACAGTCGGCACGATTATTCCAGCTGCCCGTTAAGGCGCACTCCAAATCAGGGCCAGATTTATAAGGAAGACAAAGGGGCCAATTGCCCCGGGGCCCCTCTATACAAAAATATAATAATTAAAAATAGTTTCTTTAATAAAAAATAAATTAATAATTACTGCTTGGAATTCATTTTGGAATTCAATTCATTATAAAGCCTTCAATTGTTTCTAATAAATTAATAAAAGTACTGCTTGCAATTCGGGTCTACAGTAATTGGAGTATGGGAATACAAGAACGACTTGGAGTTTTGCTAGCATATATTTACATGTATACGTGTATTTACTTCAGATATATAACTCATTTAACCTGCCCGTGTGTGTATAACTTGTCAGTTCCAATTACATGCAATAAACGGAATTTGATGTGTAAATGTTGTGATTTGCCGTGTATTTTAATTTCTGTGTATGAGGTGCCCATCAAACCTGAAGTGTCCCCGACCTCACGGTCTAAATCCGTAGCTTCAACTATTACCAACATTCACTCAGGAAGGTTACATTTCTCATGTCCCCTCGTACAATAAGTGTCCACTCAGCAGGGGCGGCTCCAGGATTTGGGCCAAGGGGAGCCAATTTGTTTCACTCCACCTGTCTAAATTAGGCAATGTATACAATCATTTGTTGTTTTTGTTTTCAAGGTTAGTTCATGATTACTTGGGATTATAAGGGATATTTTTTATCTATAAAGATTTCTTTATCTAGATATTTGAAACTTCTTTTTAATTCTGCGCCTGCAGAGAAATAATTACCCGTGGAATTTATATATTTTATCCGTTTTAACAATCACAGTCAAGAGACTTTAAGAGGCCATTGTTTGTAGTTGCCTTTCTAACTGTGATGATATTTCCCGAGTAGCCACGTTTTACTCAAAAGTCGGTTGTTTAGAAAGCTGTGTAATTCCAACGGCCGCCAGTGGTCGGTGTTCGGTGTTCGAGCCAAAGTAATAGCCAGGATTTCAAATGCGGATTTTCAAGGCAGGCAGGCATTTTTAATTTGGAAGATTTGTGCAACAAAATATTTTATAGAAGCACGCTCATATTAAATAGATATGTACTGACTAAGATAAATATGAACAGACTGAGATAGCTAGATGTGGACGGACTGATATAGATCGATGTGAACAGACTTAGATATATAGATGTGAACAGACTTAGATAGATAGATGTGAACAGACTTAGATAGATAGATGTGAACAGACTTATATATATAGATGTGAATAGACTTAGATAGATAAATATGAACAAACTGAGATAGATGTGGACGGACTGAGATAGATAGATGTGAATAGAATACCCATGATATAGCCTTTTAAAGTACTCAGATATCTCAACTGGGAGACGAGATATGAAATTCTGTTATTTTGATGTATGCTGGCGACCATTTTGTTTTATGCAAAACTTGGGAATTTCTTTTTTCTGAAAGAGAACATCCTAAGGAACATTTTGGTCCCCTAAATGTAGAATCATGGGAGGGTGGGGTGCACGGTAGCCCCTGCTGGCCCCCGGACTAATAGATGTGAACAGACTGAGATTGTTAGATAGATAATGTAATGAACAGATAGATAGATAAATGTGAACAGACTAAGATGAATATGAACAGACTGAGATAGATATGAACAGACTGGCATATATATATAGAGAGATAGATAGATAGATAGATAGATAGATAGATAGATAGATAGATAGATCGATCGATCGATAGATCTAAAAGACATGCTGAGATGAAAGCAATCGAAAAACTGAACATTAGAAATATAGCGTGAGGAGAGAAAATTATTGTTGAAGACACAAAAGAAAGAAATCCGAAAACAAAAAAGGCTAGACATCAAGAAAATATTTTGACACTTCGGAAAAATCACACCCAATATGGAACAAAACTTTTAGAAAAGCATAAAAAAAAAGAAAAAGAGAAAGAAAAACGCCTCTTAACGAATTCTTATTTTGTATCTTCATTTCAAGTATTTTCGAACGAACTAAAAATAGAAAAAACAGAAAGGACAATTCCATTCCATCTTTTTCCATTTCAATGTTGTCCGCTTCTCTCCGTTTTCTTAATTTGTCCGACGGCACCAAAATGCCAAAAAAGGGAAGCGTTCTCTCTAAAAGACATTGAACAAGCAGAATCGATTTTTGTAAAAACATCGAATTCTTGCCATTGCATTCATTATGACTTTCTTGGCTGCTTTTTGCGGCATTTCCACCCAGATCAGCTCATTCCTCCGCCCTATTCGTCTTCATCCTTCTGCTACATCTTCTCCGGCCCCGCTGATCGCTTTAGACAGACTTGTTTTGACGTTTCTCGTCTTACTAGACGCACATTTTCTAATCCGAAACAAAAACACTTTTGCATAATAATTATTCGTTTCTTACTCGTTTCTACAACACAATAACTTTCAGATGGTAACATTTCCAATTTACAGTGGGATTTGTCACTGTTAGAAACCAGCAACCAAAACTGTCAACATAGGTTTCTTCAGTTTTTAAGCTCGTCTGGCCGGCTATCTATGTATGTACAGGCCGCGCCAAATGTGTTAGAAGGCAGAAAATTTAAACATTTACTCCTTATTATGTCTAGAAAAACGATTCTATTCTCTTTTAAAATCCCCCCTTAATATGAACAGTGGGGGGTTCAATTTGCAATGTAAGTTTATGCGAAATTGATATCTTAGTTTGTGTCCGGCAGCATTCACACTTGTTTTTTTTCTTTCGAAAGTTTTGACTTTTTTAGTGATCACTGCCCAGCAAAAGGCGAAAGAAGTAACATTGATCACCCATTTTCCCAATGTTAGACTGATCACCCCATCACAGCATGCTGCCAAAAGACATTGGTCATGTGACAGTTTCTATTGACTGACTAACCAGACTTTATTTTATGAGGTTGACGCAAAGGTTTCCACAAATGTTTCATTCATAGCACCATTATTCAGTCATCAAAGTATTTTCTCTGGCCTTTTATGACATATAATAACACCACTTTCAAGATATTAAGCTGATGCAAAAGTTCCCAGCGTATTTTTGACAAAATCTTTTATTCATATAAATTCATAGCATCATTATTCAGTCATAATAGTATTTTCCCTGGCTTTCTCTCACATAACTCCACTTTTAAGATATAAGGTTGATGCAAAGTTTCCAGCATTTTTAATCTAATTTTCTATTCGTATAAATTCATAGCATCATTTTTCAGCCATCAAAGTTTTCGCTACCTTCTTATTAACGTACGCCACCTTTCAACGAAATTGTGTATTCCATCATAAAAGAACAATTCCGGTTTCGATTTGATGAATTCTTCAAGGTATCTTTGTTGTATAGTGGGGTGAATGTCCTGGACTTGGATAGAATGGCAACTCGAAGACTTACTTGCAAAAATATCTGGACATATTTATATTTCATAGCTTACATTTTTGTCGGCCGGTTGATGAATAGTGGGAGAGAGAGAGGATGGGTGCCGAGAGACCGTTCCCAACAGGGGAACTTGATATTAGGCCTTCCCAGCCCTCGGCGGTCTGCCTTGGTCCTCTGAGCTTCTCTGCTTCTGGCTGCTTGGGTCTGAGTTTTCTGTTCGTGTCTGCTCTCCGTTCGGGTCTGCTTTATAGGTTTCTCGAACGCCTACGCAGGTGTCACGTCCTGTTTGTTAGACACCCACGCATATACCTATTTCCTAAGGTGAGCGGGTCACTTACATTTCCGCACAGGTGTTTGACCCCGGAATAACCTTTTCGTGGCAGCATATCATAACATCTTTTCATATCTTGAACTTGTTGGAATCTCTTACCAAACCATTAGTGTTGCATGCAACGAAACAAGTGATAGTCTGGACGCGAGAGGTCTGCGAAATACGCTGCATGTCCAATATTTGACCATCCTAGATCAATGCATGTATTTGAATGTACTTGAAATAGGCATTTTTTAGTTGGGGTGGGATGAAACAAGCCTGGCTGCTGCAGAGTCAAACTCTACTCCTACTTCATGGTGTATTTCTACTATACATTTTAATGCTATGTAACCGATCTAAATAGGGAAAGTAAAAAAGTAGGCTTAAAGATGAACAGAACAAATACAAAAGTAATGTTCAACGATAAAGTCCCCAAAAAGGTCATAAAGGTGAGATTCTAGAAGATGTCGATGAATACATCTACCTAGGTCAGGTAATAAACCTAGTGAAAGACCATGACTGCGAAATAAAACGACGCATAACGATAGGTTGGAATACATGGTATGAATAGAGACATTCTAAAGAGCACCTTGCCAATGTGCCTAAAGCGTAAAGTATACAACGGCTGCATAATACCAGCCATGACTTATGGATGCGAAACATGGAAATTAACCAAACGAGCTGAAAACCAACTCAGAATAGCACAGAGAGCCATGGAAAGAGTGATGCTAGGGATAACACTAAGAAAAAGATCAACGTGGATCAGAGAGAGGACTAGGGTGAAGGATATTATACAACTAATTAAACAGCAAAAATGGAGATGCGCTGACCACCTAGCAAGAAAGGATAACAATAGATGGGGAAAAGATTAACGGATTGGTACCCATGGGAC
>VCCN01003898.1:1715987-1742736 GCA_006491835.1 Architeuthis dux
AATAATAAAATCCTGTTTGGTTTAGAAGACAATTAATTTTCTTTACAAAACGTGGTAGGGCTTTATTCATTTATGGGCGATAATGTAACTCATTTGCAAAGAAAAATAGGCAGACACCATATTTTAATGTTTCTGTTTTGCCAACATTTTTCTGCTGAATTAAGCAAACAAGTGTTTCCTTCTCAGCATTCAACACCTTCTGTGATGTTATTATTTTTTAAAGAGTTTGAATCGATAATACCGGGTGGGGCATTTATATTTGACACATTTATAAGAGTCATAAAATATTAGTAAAAGAGAAAGCTAATATATAGAGTACATGACTGGAAAGCTCACAAATCAGACATTTTACTGTGAAATAACAACTTTAATTCTTAATCTTTATTTCTTGAAAATTACAGCAGACAAATGGTCGTCATTTGAATTCTTGCATTCACAACAGATCAGCATATTGTTCATTACTGCATGCAATGTCTCTTAAACAAAATGGAGGATGTCTGCAGTGATATTTGCTTTCAATTGAAACTTTCAAGTATTATCTGCAAAGAAAATAAATTCATTAGTTATGCCAAGACAACAGTGACAAGGATGCTGGTCCAAAACAATCAACGTATAATAATCATAACATCTTGTCTCAGAAATTCAGACAAAAATAAGGCCAGAGAGTAAAGCAACGGAAATGTAATAAAAACAACTAGCATTCCAGGGGAAATTATGAATCACCGCCACCCATATATACTGTGTTAGTGGTGATCAATTAAAAAGTTGGGAAAAGAGGTGATCAATGAATCTTCTCTCGCCGTTGGGCTGTGATCACTAAAAAAGATCTGATTTTCGAAAAACAAGCGGGCACAAACTGGTGACCAATTTAGCATAAACTTACATTGCATATTGAACCCCCCTCTAAAAACCTATTGTGGGGGGGGGGCAACACATTTTTAAAAGCATTTTCCCTACTCATTGAGGGGAGTGCGTGTGCAAAATTTCAAGTTTCTACTATGAACGGTTAGGGCTGGGCAAAGTCCAGATACATAGATAGATAGATACATACATACATACAAATGTCAGAACACATGAATAACCTAAACCCAGCAATAAACCAGTGTTGTGGGTAGCAGTGATTAATAGTCACATCATCTCGTCGAAAAGAAGGCCAGAGAGTAAAGTGACCAAAACGTAATAAAAACAACAAAGATGAAGAAACTTGTCTGAATGAATTGATGCAACATTTCCTCATCTCTGAAATTCAGACAAAAATGAGGGCAGATTTGAAGTTACAAAAGTCTCAGGTTCTATTCCAAGAACGATAGTTTCAGTAAAAAAAACTTAGTCTTTCTCTAAGCAATCGCTAGATGAATCTAATTCTGCTTCCTCACCCTCTCTTATAGTAATTGATACACAGAAGCTAGCCTCCATTAATGACCTCCATCTCAGGAGCCTAAGGATTACTTCAACTCGTTTTTATTTTTATAACAGTAATTAACCAGTTACTTAATTATCCCAATTTAATTAATACGATTAACAGGTCTGGTTACTAACTCAATAGAAACGGTCATGTGACCAATATCTTTTGGCAGCATGCCATATTGAGGGTGATCAATTAAAAAATTGGAAAAAGGGGTGATCAATGAATGAGTTATTTCTAAGGGACTAATTTAGCATAAACTTACATTGCAAATTGAAACCGCCACTAAAAACCTATTTATGCGGTGAATTTTCAAAAAAACAAAAAATGTTTTTTCTAGACATAATAAGGAGTATATGTTTAGATTTTCAGCCCTCTAGCTCCATTGGTGCAGATGTATGCATGATACATACATAGCCAGCCAGACCAACTTAAAGACTGAAGAAATGTTTACAGTTTTGGTTGACGGTTTCTAACTGTAAATTTTCTTCTGGGTATTAAACTAGATTAAATGTTCAAGCTGCACATTCTCAAATTCTTAAATATTAATTTCACTCCGTGGCAACGATCCAACAGTTGTTATCTGTTCAGTTCAATTAGGGGCTCATGTGACAGTTACCTAAAGGGAGACCGGATCACATTAACATCCTCCTTCTCTAGAGTGCCGATTTGAACATTTAGATCAGTTTCCTTGACTATGTTTCTGCTGCTGTGAGTGCCTATTTGAATATCACACAACAGCCCACTTCCTGCACCTGAGTTATAGCAATTAAACATTCTCCCCAGTGCCAAATTAACTATGTAGAAAATGTAGCAAATGCTATGGGCAATTTCAGTGGTTCCGCAGTTTTAAGGGTCCTGCTGCTTTAAGGGTTCCGCACTAAATGCTTGCAAGCTATCAATTCTGATATGTACTGCATTCTTAAATCTTGGCCGTTATGCATATCTCTATATGTTTATTTCCATATTCGAGTGATTCACTTATTACGTCTTGTGTAGGACGGATTTGTTTCTGTACTGTATATCAATTGAAAACATTTAATTACTTTACTATACAAGTAAAGAATTTAAGTGTTTTAATATTTAATATTCATGTCAAACCATCAACCAAAACTGTTACCAAAACTGTCAACATAGGTTTCTTCAGTTTTTAAGTTGGTCTGGCTGGCTGCCCAACTGGCTATGTATATATGTATCATGCATACAGGCCGCACCAATGGAGCTATAGTGCTGAAAAACATTTACGCCTTATTGTGTATAAATAAAACATTTTTTTTTTAAATTCCCCCCCAAAATATGTTTTTAGTGGGGGTTCAGTTTGCAATGTTAGTTTATACTAAATTGATCCCTGAGTTTGCATTCACACTTCTCTTGGAAATTCAAACTTCTTAATGATCACTGCCCAACAAAAGGTAAGAGAAATAAATTATTCATTGATCGACCCTTTTTCCAAATTTTTTAATTGATCACCCCCAACATGACATGCTGCCAAAACACATTGGTCACATGACAGTTTCTATTGAGTGACTAAGCAGTTTCTTTTTAAATTCAAACATTTTTAATGATCAGCACCTAACAAAAGGTGATAGAAGTAATTTATTCATTGATCACCCGTTATGCATTTTTTTAATTGATCACCTAATTTACATGACATGCTGTCAAAAGACATTGGTCACGTGACGGTTTCTAACCGGACCTGATTTTTTAAAATATAGGGCTTCTTTATAACATATGCTTACTCTGGCACTGATTCCTCCCACTAAAGCAGTCTAAGTGGGAGAAATGCTTGATTTTATTGACAAAGTTAAAGAAGATATTGTTCACTCATATGAATATATAAATATTTAAATGCTTTATTTTATTGACAAACTTAAAGAAGATATTGTTCACTCATATGAATTCATAAATATTTAAATGCTTTATTTTATTGACAAACTTAAAAAAGATATTGTTCACTCATATGAATACATAAATATTTAAATGCTTTATTTTATTGACAAACTTAAAAAAGATATTGTTCACTCATATGAATTCATAAATATTTAAATGCTTTATTTTATTGACAAACTTAAAGAAGATATTGTTCACTCATATGAATACATAAATATTTAAAAAGCTTTATTTTATTGACAAATTTAAAAAAGAAATTGTTTACTCATGAGAATACATAAATATTTAAATGCTTTATTTTATTGACAAAGTAAAAAAGATATTGTTCACACATATCAATATATACATTTTTAAATGCATTATCACAAAATTTGTTTTAACATTTCTAAACATAAGAATTTTTTTTTTGCATATCGTGTCCAATTTAGAGCTTCATCATACTTGTCACACTTGGCTTCATACTTTATACGGCTGCTTTGTTGTCACCAACAAATAACTAGCAAGGGGTCCTCCACAAGTAGAAGAGGAATAATGGCTTGGAACATGTTGTCAGCATTGGATTCTTCATCCTTACCTTTGGCAATTAGACATCCTCCCTATAAACCAGTCTAGAGGGAGAATGTTAAAGTGATCTGGGACTATAGTTCCCTCTAAGCTGTGCATGTGCATGCACACACACACATTTTGCAACCAGCACACAAAAGAAATTAATGTGGGCACAAAAGATTTTTAATTCTGTAGATAGCTTACTGAGTTTTATTTTTTTTTTGTGAATATTGATTCACCATGTCAAAAGTGCACGCATACTTTTATCACATGAAAAAAATTGCACAACATAAGATTGTTGTGCACACTGACTACAAAACATTATTGGAAACATTGTCTGAGACACTTCTTGGAGCTCTCAGAATGAGCAGGCAGGTGTTTATAATTGTTTCCTGCAAATTCATAGCAGGTAAATTCATAGCAGGTAAATTCATAGCAGAATTCCTGGCCATTTCTATTTCCTAGCCTCTGTAATACAACGTGGGATACTAACCACTATAGGATCACGGCCGCCACGAGGGAAAGAGAGAGGGATAGATTTAGAGCGAGAGATAGTAGTTTCTGGATAGGTCGCCATGAGGGAAAGAGATGTAGAGAGTTAGAGAGTTTCTGAGACGTTCATTTTTCCTCCGCGGGCTGCGGACTGCGATGATGATGTCTGTCTGTCCGATCTGCCGCTGATGTCTCTCTGTCCGCGATGACGACGACGATGATGATGATTTCTCTGTCTGGGTCTGTCGACTGGAGCCAAATTTCTCTGTGGAGGGAAATTCATTTTTGGACACAAAGAGAGAAAAAGACGACAAAATCTATGTATATTAAAAGTTTACGATTGTTTATTTCCGTACCACGCAGGTCAATTTCTGGTCTGCGGATTTCGGCGAGGAACGGAAATTCTGTTGCATTGTCGTTGTTTAAAGGGGTCGGTCCCTTTTCAAGGACTGCTACTGATACTGCTACTGATACTGGCACTGCTACGAGGCAGGGACCTTCGCGATCCCCCCTGCCTCCGGACCCCAACTAACTCTACTGTTTTTTCTCTAGCCTTTATACACCTAATGGTCATAACTCCTCCCACTTTTCAAATTCCCAACGGTTTTTCGATAACCTGATACCCCTCTTGGTCACGTAGGCAGTTTGACACAGATTCCAAATCTGACCACGTTCCTATCCCCACTGGTCACTGGTGACCTGATCCTGTCTATTTCGCTACACCTCTTTTTATAACCGAAACAAAACAAAACGATAAAACATCAGCTTCATCTCATGTCGCTAAACTATGAAAGTTAAGATGTTGTTTGGCATGTTAACAAAGCAAGCAGATTAAATCTAATTTTTTTTTTGTTAATAATCTCAGAGATCCGAAAAAACATGTTTGAAAAACAATGATTAAAAATATGTACTTAACTTTCAATTTACTTTACTATGCTACATAAAAATAAAAATAAAAACTTTTCAGAGTCATTTTTTTTTCAATAGTATCAATATTTTTTATGCTATTTGTATTCATACAATTTCAAAAATGAAACATACCAACTTTCATAACTAAACTAAAAACAAAAATTCGATACCATGTAGTTTATTTTTTAATTTTTGGAATGGATGCAAAAGAAATCTAATTTAGATTATGAGACCCGTTAAAAACATTTATACTCTCACCATTTACTAATATTTTCTTTAACTGAAACTTTTGATCAAATTAAAACTATGTACTTATTTATTTTTGTAAAAAAAATATAAGTAAATAAGTAGTTTTAACTATTTCTACAAAAAATAAATAAATACATAGGTTTAATTTGATAGATATATATATAAATAATTTATATGCCAATGTTTTTCTTTTGGTATTCTTTCAGCATATAAATTATGTTCCGTAACCTGTTAATAATTGTTTGGGGATGCAATTTGTATGTAGTCAAATTTAAAAACTATTTCCCAAGATGACAGTAATCATTACATCAGATTGAACACCAAATGAATCCACCAACTGAATTTGCCTCAAAAGACTGACAGATAGATAGGCAGAAAGATAGATATTATATAATAGATTTAAACACTCTTAAAATCGATAAAATCATAGTAAAGTTGAAAACTTCTTTCCTAGAACAATGTCGCCTCAGATTAAACTCAAAGTGACTCCACCTCAGAAGACTGATAAACAGACAGACAGAGAAATAATTAAAATCAATGGAATCAATAAACCCAGATTATTGCAGATATGTTGAATGTGAATGCTTTCAATCAATTGGCATCGTCCCTTGAGACCAAATACTGCAATCAAAATTATCATTGGATGCTTTGTCACCTTTTAGATCAGATAAAACAAAATAAAACCTTACAGAAAAGTTAGCCTCTATTACAAATGATTAATAGTGAGTTTTCATCTTGTTTAATGTGGTACAAACAGAATAAAATGAATCATGGTGGTGTCTGCATCAAGAAACACAAAAAAGATCACTTTAACATACCCCACCCCCACTAGATTGGCCATATGAATATCCTCTCCCTCAAGGTTTTGTCACATGGACATCCTTCCCCCTAAAGCAGTATAAGTGGGAGGATGTTTAATTGCAAACGATTGTAATTTAGGAAAAGTTAAAGAAACTAGGAAAGACATAGGAATTCATTTATTTTATTGACAAAGTTAAAGAAGATATTGTTCACTCATGAATGTATACGTTTTTAAATACTTTATTTCATTGACAAAGTTAAAGAGCATATTGTTCATTTATATGAATTAATTTTTAAATATTTTATTTCATTGACAAAGTTAAAGAACATATTGTTCACTCATATGAATGCATTCATTTTTAAATACTTTATCTCATTGACAAAGTTAAAGAATATATTGTTCATTTATATGAACGCATTCATTTTTAAATACTTTATTTCATTGACAAAGTTAAAGAACATATTGTTCACTCATATGAATGCATTAATTTTTAAATATTTTATTTCATTAATAAAGTTAAAGAAGATATTGTTCACTCATATGAATACATAAACTTTTAAATGCTTTATTTTATTGACAAAATTAAAAAACATGTTGTTCGCTCATATGAATATATACATTTTTAAATGCATTATTGCCAAATCTGTCACACCACATAAATTCTTCGGTATTCCATTAGAAAGACACGCTTACAGACAAACATCTCTTAAATTCTGGACTTTTGCCTGTTCCGATATGACTCGATAGTCTGTGTATGCACTAGTATTCGATAGGTTCACCAAATTCACTGAATAATTTACGGTTTTGTGTTGAAATCTGATGCTTTCGATGTTTTGAGGGACCACTTTTACATCCTACTCCCTGAAAGTGATCTCTTAAAATCTTCCCCCTAAACCAGTCTAGGATGGGAGGACATTCAAGTGATATGCTGAAAAGACATTCCATGCAAATAATTAAACTTTTTCTGGTAAATTGCATCATATGTAAGTGTTATGAATAGTTATTATATGATATTATAATATCATATAATAACTATCAATAACACTTATGTTGATTGATGATACGGCTTTAAAAAAAACAACCCAAAGGATGATTGAATGTAGTGAGGGATAATGACGTCAATAAATCCCAGGAAAAAATGAACAGACCAAAATAAAAGGTACCAACTTTTGTTAGGATAATCTAATCTTTTCTTTCCATCTTTGATATTGGCACAACGTTTCGGCCAATTCATTCTACGGCCTGCTTCAGGTGTGAAATGTAATTTCTTTTAAATGAAATGTTTTGCTTTGCTCCAAAGTAGAAAGAGACCGATAGGAGAGATTCACTTTCCTTTTGGATATTACATTTCAAGAGGGCCATAGAATGAATTGTCAATGAAATAAAGTATTTAAAATGTACGTATTCATCTGAGTGAACAATACATTCTTTAACTTTGTCAATGAAATAAAGTATTTAAAGATTTATGCATTTATATGAGTGAACAATATGTTCTTTAACTTTGTCAATAAAATAAAGCATTTAAAAACGTATGCATTCATCTGAGTGAACAATATCCTTCTTTAACTTTGTCAATGAAATAAAGTATTTAAAGATTTGTGTATTCATATGAGTGAACAATATGTTCTTTAACTTTGTCAATGAAATAAAGTATTTAAAAATGTATGCATTCATGAGTGAACAATATCTTCTTTAACTTTGTCAACACATAGAATGTGTCAACATCGAAGATGGGAAGAAAAGATTAGATTGTCTGAACAAAAGTTGGTATATTAATGACTCTTCTAAAAAATTATAAACAAAATAAAAGGTATTACTAGGAAATAATACTAAGAATGTCAAAAGAATTTGATACCTGAAATATTTTTCCTCTATTGAATCTCTAAACTAAAAGGTTCTAGAAATTCAATAAGCAGGAAATATTTATCATGCATCAGGTGTTCAAGTATCTTTTCAAAATGCAGAAGAAAATACACTTCTGTTTCTGATAACTACTTGAGAGACAGAAAGGCAGACATACAGATGGAGTGGCTGGCTTTTTAAACAAATCTTTGCAACTGTGTGAATATAAAGAGAAAACAAAAGACAGCCACGATTCATCAGACATGAAGACACAAAATCTGTTGTCTGCTTCTACATGCTGTGACTTCCATGTCTTATTCATTTTTGCCTGGCTCAAAAATCATGCACTCTTCAATGAATAGTGAACAATTTCTTTTCTTCCTTTTTTTCCCCTCCAATTCTTAGAAACACAAACTGTCATTATAGTCAACATAGGTTTCTTCAGTTTTAAGTGATTTTGCCTGGTTGGTTATCTATCTATATATGTATCACGTGTACAGTACGTACCAAAACTGGCAACATAGGTTTCTTCAGTTTTGAGTGATTCCACCTGACTGGCTATCTATCTATGTATGTATTATGTGTACAGGCCACACCAGAACTGTCAACGCAGACAACATAGGTTTCTTCAGTTTTTAAGTGATTCTGCCTGGCTGGCTATCTATCTATGTATGTATCATGTGTACAGTACACACCAAAACTGTCAATGTAGGCAACATAGGTTTCTTCAGTTTTTAAGTGATTCTATCTGGTTGGCTATCTATCTATGTATGTATCATGTGTACAGTATGCACCAAAACTGTCAGTGTAGGCAACATAGGTTTCTTCAGTTTTAAGTGATTCTGCCTGACTGGCTATCTATCTATGTATGTATCATGTGTACCGGCCACACCAAAACTGTCAACATAGACAACATAGGTTTCTTCAGTTTTTAAGTGATTCTGCCTGACTGGCCATCTATGTATGTATCTCGTGTACAGTCCGCACCAAAACTGTCAGCGTAGGCAACATAGGTTTCTTCAGTTTTTAAGTGATTCTGCCTGACTGGCTATCTATCTATGTATGTATTATGTGTACAGGCCACACCAGAACTGTCAACGTAGACAACATAGGTTTCTTCAGTCTTTAAGCGATTCTGCCTGGCTGGCTATCTATCTATGTATGTATCATGTGTACAGTATGCACCAAAACTGTCAATGTAGGCAACATAGGTTTCTTCAGTTTTTAAGCGATTCTGCCTGGTTGGCTATCTATCTATGTATGTATCATGTGTACCGTATGCACCAAAACTGTCAACGTAGGCAACATAGGTTTCTTCAGTTTTTAAGTGATTCTACCTGGTTGGCTATCTATCTATGTATGTATCATGTGTACTGTATGCACCAAAACTGTCAACGTAGGCAACATAGGTTTCTTCAGTTTTTAAGTGATTCTGTCTGACTGGCCATCTATGTATGTATCTTGTGTACAGTCCGCACCAAAACTGTCAACGTAAGCAACATAGGTTTCTTCAGTTTTTAAGTGATTCTGACTGGCTGGATGGCTGGCTATATATGTATGGCTTAATGTACAGGCCACTCCAATGGAGCTAGAGTGTTGAGAATTTAAACATTTACTCCTTATTATGTCTACAAAAAGTGTTTTGTTATTTTTGGACCCCCCCCCCCACACACACACACACACACTTATTTCTGTGGGTTTCAATTTACTTTATAAGTTTTTGTTAAATTGATCCCTTAGTTTGTCTGGCAACATTCATGCTTGTTTTTGAAAATTCAGACTTTTTAGCGATCCAACAAAAGATGGAAGAGTCTTATTCATTGATCACACCCTTTTCCAATTTTGTAATTGATCACCCCAAAACTGTCAACATAGGTTTCTTGAGTTTTTAAGTTGGTCTGGCTGGCTGGTTATGTATCACATGTACAGGCTGCACCAATGAAGCTAGATGGCTGAAAATGTAAACAGTTACACCTTATTATGTCTACAAAAAACAATTATTCCTTTTTAAAAATTCCCCTCCCAAATAGGTTTTAGTTTTTTGTTAAATTGGTCCCTTAATTTGTGTCTGGCTACTTGTTTTTGAAAATTCAGACTTTTTAGTGATCAAAAGGTGAGAGAGGTAACTTATTCATTGATCACACCTTTTTCGAAATCTTTTAATTGATCACCCCAACATTGGTCACATGAATGGTATTGGGTGTCTAACAGGACCTATTTCATGATAAATTATTTTGTATTTCAGTGGCAAAGATATTTCACAAGAGAGTTCTTTGTTCTGAAGTGACCAAACAAGATATATCACACAATTTTCTTTGACCTGAAGCAACTGAATGATTTCTTGCAGAATTTTCTTTTTCTTGTAGTGGTTGACAAGATATCTCACAAAAAATGTGTTTGTCCTGAAACAACTGACAAAACATTTCCTTGGAGCAGCTAACAAGATATTTTGCAAGAAATATCCTTCTCCTGGACTTCTTACACTGGCAGTGAATCAGAGAGTGATTCAATGCAATTAACCCTTAAATTCATGTGAATTGAATAGAAAAAAAAAGAAAAACGTTCACTTACGTTGATTATCAAATGGAGATAATTCTAATCAAAAGTTATTTCCCTTTATAATGACATTTCTTTTATGAATTTAAGAGTTAGTGCTGAAGGCAGTGAAAGCAGTGATAGTCCTTGAGCCGTTGAAGAGAAATTTTGCAGATATGGCTTTGCCCCCAAAATCTCCCGGTCCCAAGTGGTTAAAGTGAGTAATTACAAAATAATATTTGTGAAAAAAAATCATACACAGAAAAGAAATAAATAAAGTCGATGTGGAAAGCAAAAAAGAAATCTTGAGGCTAAAAGTAGCGTTTTGCAACAGACAGTAGCAGATAAATATTTATATGGTTATTGGAGATTAGTTTTTGTATTAAAAATCAGCTTATGTGGATTTTTGCATTGTCTTTATATTTTTAAAAGATGTTTCTTCAATTTTTTTAAATAGATGTTTCTTAATTCTTTCAAAATGAAGTTTCTTAATTCTTTACTTGGGTGTTTCCTGAACAACCAGCTTAGTGAATTATTTTTCTTTCCTTGAATATTTTATTAAATCCCTGTTCTTTTTTTTCTTTTCTTTAAAACTTCCTTATTTGCTATTTTTGGTATTATATACAAATTCTGTCCAGAAAGTATTCAGTCATTTATAATATCAACTAAAAATAGCCTACCTAGATCAATGGCGACTTATTCCCCTTTAAAGTACTCCACTTTGGACTTCAGTCAATTGTCCTAATGTGCCTTTAATTTTTTTAATTAAAACAGTCTGCAAAGTCCTCTATCAAGATCGCCATCAGCTACCTTATCGCATTCTCCTTAATCTCATCCATAGTATTTCCTGAACAACCAGCTTAGTGAATTTTTTTTTTCCTTGCATATTCTATTAAATCCCCGTTCTTTTTGTTCTTTTCTTTAAAACTTCCTTATTTTCTACTTTTGGTATTATATACAAATTCTGTCCAGAAAGTATTCAATCATTTATAATATCAACAAAAAATAGCCTACCTAGATCAATGGCAACGTATTCCCTTTTAAAGTACTCCACTTTGGACTTCAGTCAATTATCCTAGTGTCCCTTTAATTTTTTAAATTAAAACAGTCTGCAAAGTTCTCTATCAAGATCGTCATCAGCCACCTTGTCGCATTCTCCTTAATCTCATCCATGATATGAAATCTCTTTGAGAAAACCCAGAAGTTGCAGGGAGTCAAATCTGAACTATATGAGGCTGACAGACCTGGGTGATGTGATGTTTTGCAAAACAAAACCTGCATTAACAACTGAGCAACACCACAGGAGTTTGTCTGTCCATGCATGCACAGTAAGGTCCCCTCTGATTGCTGCCAAGTTATATCAAGGCAGCAGTTTAAATAGCTGGATATTTTCCGGACAGACCTCGTACAATTATTTTCATTTTCAATTTTTTCTTTTCCACAAATATTAATACTGTTAAAGTCCTTTTAAATTTTCTGATTATCATTGTGGTTTAATGACAGATATTAAGAGATTACAAAATGTAAACAGAAGATAATGTACTTACAGATCCTTTGTTCAAATATTAACAATGACCGTGGTCAACCACACACGTGTGTCCTTCCTGAGCTCTTTCTTCTACTAATAAAACCAATGCAATAATGGCTGCTCATTGACCAGAACATAAAACAGCGCCTCCTAGCGGAAGTCTTCTGCCTAAGGTGAATAACTCATGATACTTACTTAACAGCACTTCCCCTCTTTTCTTTTTTTACTTGGGTGTGCATATAATTTTTTTTTAATAATAAAAATGTTTTGTTTTTGTCCCACTAAATATATTTTTTTTAAATAAACATATTTTTCAACAGATTGTCTTTCATGCTTTCTTCAGAGAAAGTGATTGCTTGATCCATGAATTGGTTACAAACACATTGTCTGTCCATCTTTTGACAGCATCTTTTTTTTGCTATCAATATTTACTACCGTGAGATAAGTAACTTCGGTTACCTCGTGCACATAGTTAAACATCGATATTAGTTAGCTCTGTTCTTTGTATAACAATTCAGTTTCAGTAAAATCTGTAAATTTAATTCGATGTTGATCTTCAAACATATTTCACAAAATACAAGAGACCACAGCCTTAATCCCTAGGCTGTTTCCTTGGTCTCTCTAAAAGCATCTGTAATCTGGCTACTTCAGATCCAACACCTGGCATCCTCAGAATACCGCCACTTTAATATTATTGACTTCCATGGTCACTGTGGGGTAAGAGATCATATAGGAAATGAGCGATTAATTCCTTTGTCTCAGCTCCCCGACTCAATGAGGGTTGGGAGGGTTCAGGACCTTTCTTCCTCTCATATTCTTTTTTCTAGTTTTTTTTTGTGTGTTACGTTTGATCATTTTAAAAAAATATATTATATAACAGGATAGGAGTCCTCATTAGAGTTTAATGCTGTTAGCTAGTCCTGGTGTCCATGGAAGGGCAATCTTGCCGGATATTCCCCAAACTTCCGCAGCTAAAATAAGCCTTCCTGATTTCCTTGTCACAGTGACGAGCAATGTGACCAAATCGGTTGCATAAGTAGCAGCGTTTCACAGCATAGCAGCAATGTGCTGTGTGTCCAATTTCTTTGCAGTTGAAGCAGCGAACTTGTCTAGAGTAGCATTCACTAGCCAAATGACCTGTATGGTAGCATTTGTAACAGGGACTAGTGTGCTTTACTCGTCTATAAATTTTCAGGTTTCCAACTTCCCGATTTTTTTAATCAGGGATCATATAATCCACACCAACATATCAACGGCAATAACATTTAGAGTCATCAGGTCTTGCGGGTTTTGAAAAGTTCTTATTTTTATATCTCTGCGCATTCTCCGGTGGACATCCTTTAACTTCTTGTTTAGGAAATTCTGACACTCTGTCAGAGAAAGTTATCTTTTCTCCATTTGTGGAGATTTTTGTTACACCAGATCTCACCTGGTGTTTTAAATTCTTCCATTTTCTGACAAGTGTTGTGCTTTTGTTGTCAGCTCTGTGTTCTTGTTTAAGTATGTGGTTTTTATTTCCTTGTGTAATAACATCCCTGGGGGTGGCTTTTTTGTTTTTTGAAGAATCGTCTGTTTTGTTATCTTCACTAATAACAAGCCTTTCACCAATATGTTGAGAAAAAACTTTGTTATCACAGTCCACTGCACAAAGAGATTCGTTATTTTTAGATTCAAATGTTTTGTCTTCTATTGTAAATTCTATAGCAAATTCGTCGATTCTGGACTCTGCAAGTTGTTCAGATATTAGTTGAAAAATCTGGGTATTCCATTTTTGTAGATTTTGAAGATAAACCTTTAAGCGTTCTAACTCTTTATAAACCTTGGAATATTTACTCTTCCATTGTTGTACATCATTCTGATAAATCTGCTTGCGTGTATTTTGCTCCGATTTTAACAAATTGATCAGTTCTTCATATTCAGAATCTTTATTTTTCCAATCTGTTTTGAGTCTGGTCACCTCTTCAGTAAGTTCTAAGAAAGAACTTTCCTCGACTTTAATTTCCAAGTCGTTAGAACTTTCGATGTTCACATCAACCGTAGATTTATTTTTCTTCCATTTTCTGCTTTGTTTTTGCATCAAAGTATTTGTTTGTTCGGAAGATATTTCTTCGTTATTTTTATTATTTTGCTCATTAGGCATAGCATCACTGCTCACTTTAAAAAGTTTGTCTAGCATTTGATATAAAAGAAATAACCCATCTTCCTTGTTTAAATCAGTAATGTCATCCAAATCCAAAACTGCTTGTCTTGCAGCACCGGTCAAAGAGAAAAAAACAGTAGGTGCAACTATTTTCCATTTTGCATGTACTGGCCAATTCAGCTATCTGTTTTTGCCAATTACAATAAATCTCTAGTGAAAAAGTTGGTAATTCCATTTCAACGTTAACGTGGCCATCTTTGGACATATTTATTTGTTTTTTTTGTTTCTGAGAATATTGGCCATCTTCGATTTTTCTTTTTTGTCTCCGGAAATATCAATGTTCAACTCTCCGGTATTTTCTGTTTTCAACTACGCACTGCTATCAATGTAAGTTTGGTTTAATGACAGATATTAACAGATTAAAAATGCAACCAAACACATGTGTCCTTCTTCTCCTACTAATTAACACACAATATACAATAATGGCTGCTTGTTGACCAGAACTTAAAACAGCGCCCCCTAGTGGAAGTCTTCTGCTTAAGGGGAATAATTCATGATACTTACTTAACAATCATTAATATCATAAATATCCCTACATTATCCTTTCATTATCACCATTACTAGAATCTGTTCTCTTAGCTTCAATGGTTATTATTAATCACCACTATCCACAAGAGACCGGTTTAATCACTGTTGCTGGGTTTAGGTTATTCATGTGTTCTGTCATTTATATGTATCTAAATGTAGACAAGAATATAAGTAGATACTCTAAAGCAACATTAAAACTAATCAAACAGAGAAGAAATATTAAAATAAAAACTAAAGAGGACGAAATCAAAAAAGCAGAACTTAACAAATTAATAAATAAAAGAACGAGAAAAGAAAAAAGAAAGAAAAACATGAAGAGGATAATAGAGGCTCTCATAAAGAGGAAGAGTTTAAAACATGCCCTATCAGCAGACCATACCAGCAAGCAACAGATGCTTGCACTAAATGATAAAAATGGCAAAATTAACCAAAATAAGGACAAATTGACAAAAGTAATATATAGATACTAGCGATATCCCAGACATAGCAGTAGTAGAAGTAGTATTTTTGCAGAAATATGAAACTCGGTAAAGCCCCAGGCAAGGATGGTATAACGACAGACCTTCTAGAAGTTGCAGGAGAAATCTTGCACAAAGGACTAGCACAGCTATTCACACAGTGCATAAGAGAAAGGAAAGTTCCTAAACACTTCTGTCTAGGAATAGTAATCCTACTCCACAAGAAAGGAGATAAGCATGACCTTGGCAACTACAGCCCTATTACACCTAACACATATAAACTATTCACAAAAATACTCACAAACAGATTAACAGGCACTCTAGATGAAAATTAACTACACGAGTAGGCGGCTACTCAACAATAGATCACCTACATGCAATAAATCAACTAATCGAAACGTCCTTAGAATACAACAAACCACTCTGTTTGGCCTTTGTAGATTATGAGAAAATTCTTATTTGATCACCTTCAACACAGTATGCTGTCAAAGGATATTGGTCACGTGACGGTTTCTATTGAGTGACTAACCACTGTTTTTTCTTTGAGGAAGTCATTTTTCACCTAAAGCACTAATATATATATATGACCAGTGTATTGATGTGGATTATAATCTCTCCAACAATATTAGATTGTAATGACAATTCAGAAGACCTTGTTGTGTACAAATGAGATTTCTTAGTTTATTTTGACTTTTCACCAGTTCATTTTCTTTCATTTTTATGAAGAAGCCAGAATGAACTGTCGAAACAACAAAATAAACTAAGAAATCTCATTTGTACACAACAAGGTCTTCTGAATTGTCAATCCATATATATATAGTCTATGAAGCTTTTATAACTTCCACTACTAACAATGTTATTAATAAAAATAAATTTAACTTACTTCTCCGAGCATCGAAGTGACCATGTGTTCGTTTGTTGCAGTCAGTGAATTAAGCCTCACTCATTTCCCTATCCATTTCCTCTATTACCTCTTTCTAAAATTCTTATGTTCAGTTTCCCAGTTTTTCTAATGACATACATCTTCCCTTCCATATACATTTGGTGACCACTTGATTAAGAGTCTAACGTTGTTGTCTCTCTCTTACATGTGGGCTAGATCGATTAACTGTTAACTGTCTGGCTGTGTGTGCACCACATGGTGGGATGTTGGTTGACATTGGCTAGAGTTTCTTCATTTTGGATTCTTGTAAAAAATCCATTTTTCATTGCCAGTGACTTTCTAGTCGAACAATGATTAATTTCCGAGCAAAAAGAGAAAGGGATGTATTCAAATACTGACCCATGTTCTTTTCTATAAGTTTATATGTTCAGGAAAGCTATATCCCATCATTGAGATATAGCTGTCCTGAACACGTTTTTTTTTTGTTTTCTCCAGGAAATTCATGTCCCCGGAATCTGAGTGCTTTTTTGTTTTTTTTAAACCCCCATTTGAGAACAAGGATTACTGACCTGAAGTGTAGTCTAAAAGCACCAATGGTGTCTTGTTTTTCAACAATCAGCAACCATCCATATTTTTAGATCCACAAGTGGCTGACAAAACCGTTTGAATGTTTATTCCCTGTCTTTTATAACGACGTAACCACACGAGAAGCCATTTGCAGTATCTCATTGGTCACCACGAGAAGCATAAATACCTGCGTCCTTCTCTTTACACAATCTTTCGATTACCACTTGCCAGCGATTAGTATGAAGTGGCTGGTAGCATTTCGCTTCTGGGCTCCTTGTCGAAACAAGTACAATTCCAGCAGGGTCGCTTGGATATGATGTTGAAAGACCCAAAATCCGTAATGATCCCGAGTTATATACATCACTGACGAGGCAGCCCTGCGCACCTTTGAGGTGTATTATACGAACAATGGAATCCATTTTGCAAGCTTTTTTTTACAATTCAAAATTGAACAATATTATCGCTGAGAGCTATAGCTATGATGAATGTTGACAAGTTAAAAATGTTAGATTCTGTAATATCACGTTCTTAAAAGTACAGCTTCCCAAGTGTCCAAAGTGAGAAAAGTGCTTTTATGGTAAAGACTTGCCGGTTCAGAAACCGAAACAGGTGCACGTCAATTGTATTTGTGTCACTGGAGGTGAAGAACCCGGATCTTCTTGTGGTGGCTCTTTTAAACAAAAAAACTTTCACAGTACATCTGGGATACTAACACTTCAACCGTCCTCTGCTGTTCTTTGACACATACTGGTCTTTCCCCTGCTGTTCTGGCCGATAAGAAGGCAAAGCGATGGTCAAATAGGCAGTGGCTTTTGGACTTGTATTACATTGTTATTAGTCTGAGAATCTTAAAGTTTTGAGCTAAGTGAATATGTACCAGTGATTGTCTAGGAGGAGTCCAGTTCAAGGTTTTGTTCCGGTGTTGCAGCATTTAACATACCATTCCAGTATCATTGTATGTTTTACTTCTACAAATTTCAATTGTTGTCTCTCCCATAACAATTCCTTTCAGCCGAACTGATTGGCGAGTAACCAACACCAGTCGACAAGGTACAGGGTACCTTGGAACAGATCATCACACACATGGAGTAATAGGGGTGTACACCCTTGAGTGATAACAAAATTCGTTCTGGGTACCCCTCGATTCACAAATCACAAATTACGTAATTTAGTGCCATGACCATGTAACATATATGTGGGTGCTATGGTACTATATGTTGATCAACATCATCATCATCAACCTGCCAACATAAAAAGGCTTGTAAATGGCATATAACAGTTGATTGATTGCACAAGTAACAAAGAGCTGTGTTGACTTGAAAGACACTTGTCAACCCTTTATAGGGCACCCCTAAAAATATTTTAGATATCAAAACAACCTTTTTGTATGTTAAACTAGATCTAATTACAAGATATTTTCAGTTGCAAGTTTTCTGAAATTTTTTGGTTTATGGGGGCAAAACACCATTGCCCAAAAAGTGACCAAAAATGGAAAGTTAAATAAAACATAGAATTAAAGAAAAACATTCAATAAAATAAATAGATACAAAAAATTGATACTGACAAAAAGAACAACACCGAGTTGATTTAGTGTAGGCCAAAGATAGGCTAATTTAATGGGGTGTGATATGCCTCAAACCAGTTTCTGTCTTTGTTCAAGCACACGTGGACTTGCATGTGGTTGACAGGTCCTCAGGTGATCATATATAGTCACTTGCCTCATAAAGGGTTAAGATTTCACTAACATTATACAAAGGAATGTCACTGGGAACTTTAGCATCATTGGTTGACCCTCATTCTGATGATGGTTGTAGCTATGCGAAGATCTGCATAGCAACCTATGCTTTTTAAAGTGGGAGGGTTGTTTCAAAGGGGTGATCCAATTCTTTTGGCCTACAAGTTTGTTTTTCCAGTGGTAAGATGAGACCTCATAGCTGCAGGAGTTGTCAGAAAGGAGGTAGAGTTTACCACCAGTCTCCTCCTTAGGGGCTCAACTACCAATTTGTTTTTTCTGTCAGAGTAACCTTCCTTTATTCGGAATGCCTTCCAGGGCTAAAGGGCTCCAACTGCGATGTTAGTTTCCAATAGCTGGGGGGATAATTAGATTCATGCCTTCCCAAGGGCATTAGTGTGAAGTTTGCCAATTCCAATTTCTGTGTTATCTGTTATGCTACCCACACCTCCTTCTGCGTCAATCTAATAATAATCCCACTAAAGAAAACTAATTCTACTAAGATCACGAGATACAAGCATACCCCTCATTTTTACTGAGATAATCTTAGCTGATCATCATTGTTGATAAAAGGAAGAAAATATTACAAAGATACAGTGGCGCCTGATTTTATCATTGGGTAAATTTAGAGAAAGAAAAAATGGTACAAGTCTTTCGTTTAGAAAACTGCAAACTTATGGAACATGAAACATGAAGTTGATGCCATAATCACTGAACAGAGGAAATTGGGACGGTTCCAGAATCACTCAAAGATAAAACTAGCATTCCAAGGGAAAATATGAATCACTGCCAACCATATATGATGTGTTGGTGGTGATCAATTAAAATGTTGGAAAAAGGGGTGATCAATGAATAAGTTACTTTTCTTGCCTTTTGTTGGGATGTGATCACTAAAAAAGGTCTGAATTTTTCAAAAAGCAAGCAGGCACAATCTAGTGACCAATTTAGCATAAACATACATTATAAATTAAACCCTATTTAGTGGGAATTTTTAAAAAATAAAAACTTTTTTCTATACATAATAAGGAGTGAATTTTTTAATTTTCAGCACTCTAGCTCCATTGGTGCGGCCAATTGAACACCCCTCTAAAAATCTATTTATGGGGGGAATTTAAAAAAAAACAAAACACATTTTCCATACCCATTGATGGGAGTGTGTGTGCAAAAGTTTCTACTATGAACGGTTAGGGATGGGCAAAATCCGGATACATAGATAGATAGATAGATAGATACATATAAATGTCAGAACACATGAATAACCTAAACCCAGCAATAAACCAGTGTTGTGGGTAGCAGTGATTAATTAGAACAATCAAAACTGTTGAGTTCATACACTTCTAAAATGTTTAACAAGTAGATATTTACCATGGTTAGCTTAGTCTGGTGTAAGGCCACAAAATTGGAGCACACAAGTCATAAGACATACTTTCTAAGCTATCGCTCTACAGTAGATATGTCAAGCTTAGCACAGTCTAGTACAGGGGTCAGCAACCTACGGTCCACTGGCCAAATCCCCCCCCCCCCCAAATGGATTGTGAAATTTTAAATATTGGAATAATATACTTACTTTTCATGTTTTAAAGATTCTTTGCATCTTTTTAAAATATTTGAAAGATGCCTTGATTGAAATAAATTGTGTCTAAATTGAGTTCTTTGATTACTAATTAGCATCCTTGGTTAAGCACAAATGATTTTCTAGCATGAGTTATTCATTGATTTGTGAGGCAAAATATAGATGTATTTAAATTGATAATTCCCATATTTCAAGCCTTTTATGGGATTTATCTGTCCCATAGTCCACTCATTAATAAGTAATCCAGCCTGCAGAAGCAAAAAGGTTGCCAAACCCTGGTCTAGTACAAGGCCACCAAAATAGAGCACCCACTATAAATTGAACGCATAAACCATAGCTTGCATGCTAAATATCACTCATTGATTGGCAAATATTTGTCAAACTTAGTTTAGTCTGGTAAAAGGCTACCAAAATTAATCACCCAATGTGAATTGGACTCATAAGTCATAGTTTGCATTCTATCATTCTGTCAGATATATGGTAAGCATATGGTACAAGGCCACCAAAATGGAGTATTGTTTATAAATTGAACTCATAAGCCATAGCTTGAATGCCATCACTCTGTCAGATATATTGTAAGCTTAGTTCAGTTTGGTACAAGGCCACCAAAAAGGAGCAGCCAATGTGAATTGGACACGTAAGTCATAGCTTGCATTCTATCACTCTGTCAAATATATGGTAAGCATAGTTTGGTACAAGGCCACCGAAATGGAGCAGCCAATGTGAATTGAACTTATAATCAATAGCTTCCATGCTTCCATTCTGTCAGATATATAGTAAGCTTAGCTCAGTTTGGTACAAGGCCACCAAAAAGTAGCAGCCAATGTAAATTGAACTCATAAGCCATAGCTTGCATTCTATGCCAGATATATGGTAAGCCTAGCAAAGTTTGGTACAAGGTCACCAAAATGGAGCACCCAATTCAAATTGAACTCAAAGGTATGGCTTGTTTGCTAACCATTGCTCGATGGCAGGCATTCACATTCAACAGATATTTTCATGATAGGTGTATAATAAAAAGAAAAACAGGTCTGGTTAGTCACACAATAGAAAACATCACTCGACCAACATGCTGTGCTAGGGGTGATCAATTAAAAAATTGGGTGATCAATGAATAAGTTACTTCTCTTGCCTTTTGCATCATAGAAAAGTTTGAATTTTCAAAAAATATGCATGAATGCTCCCGAGTACAAACTAAGGGGCTAATTTAGCATAAAATTCCATTGTAAATTGGACCCACTACTAAAAACTTATTTTTGGGGGTAATTTTCAAAGAAACAAAAAAACGTTTTTTGTAGACATAATAAGGAGTAAATGTTTAAATGTTCAGCCCTCTAGCTCTATTGGTGCAGCCTGTACATGTGATACATATATACATTGCCAGCCAGCCAACCAAACCAACTTGAAAACTGAAGAAACCTATGTTGAAATCCGTTGGTTGCCTGTACACATGATACATACATACATTTATAGATACATAGCAGAATCACTTAAAAACTGAAGAAACCTATGTTGACATCCATTGGTTGCCTGTACACATGATACATACATACATTTATAGATACATAGGTTTCTTCAGTTTTTAAGTGATTCTGCTATGTTGACATCCATTGGTTGTCTGTACACATGATACATACATACATTTATAGATACATAGCAGAATCACTTAAAAACTGATGAAACCTATGTTGACAGTTTTGGTTGATGGTTTCCGATATCAAAACGAAAAACAGAACTAATGTTGTTAACTTACCTTTGGAGAAACATGTAAAACTTATAAATGACTGATTGAATAAAATGTCCAAACATTTTGTATTTTCGGTTTTGCGCATGATCAATGTCGAGCTGTTAAAGCAGAAGATGAAAAGTGTTTCGCTTTGGGTTTTTTTCTTTGTTTTCCGGTTTTCCCGCTTTTTTTTATTCCTCCATTTTACAAATGAAGCCATTGCATCTAATGACAAGAGTGACAACAAATCATCTGAAATGTGTGAAGAGTTTCAATAGAAATTAGACAGAACCATTTTGAGTGGCTAAAAAGCAATTTCTTTTGTATTTGTTCGATGAAAGTGAGGGGGGGCTTCTTATAATTACAGAAAAATAATTAGCAAAGCGAAAGTTTTTAAAAAGAAACGAAGAAGATTTCCCATGATTCTATGTGTGAGATCGAATTGATTTTGTACGAAGAGGATACTGGAAATTTTACAAGTAGTCAAAGCTTGTAATAGATCCAGGCCAAATAGGAAAATGTAAGCCTCATTTCAAACTGCTCATTAAGTATTTTTGTAATCAGTGCTAAATACATATGATTTATGTATGAGTATATGTATATATATGTAGTGTATATGGTGTACTTACAAGTAACAGAACAGAATAGAAGAACTAGAATGATTTATAAAACAGGTAATGGCAAGAAGTAGGTCCTACTCTGCCGGGCCTGCTAGTAATTCAGGAACAGTTAGGAGTAGAATTTGACATAAAAAAAGATGAAGGAAATAACTAGTCAAAAATTAACAATAATGATAATGCTTCATCTAAGAAATTCAAATAACTTAAGACTATTATTTCTACTACTACTACAACTACTGGGGCAACAAAACTAAGACGAAAAGAAAAACTAGTCAAACAGATTAATTAGAAAAATGCATCATCTCAGAAGTTCGGACAACTTAAGACTATTACTACTGTACAGACAAGTCCGCTTGGATATTGTAATGGTTAGCACGTCTGCCTCACAATTCCTGGTATGAACGAAGAATGTAGAAAACTCTTCATTAGGACAAATTAACCTGTGCAACTAATTGAGTACACTCTAAGCTGTATGATTAGGGTGGAGGTATCATTTTGATGGACTTGCATCCTGTCATGGGCTGGTCATAAAAACTTGTAGGAATAAAGTCCTGGTCTCGACCAGACTTGAGACTTGCAACAATCACTAAGCTGATGCATGCAGCAGAATCCGGGTCTTCGTCACCGGCCTCCATACTCCATTGTGGGTTGTCTCTCAAAAGACGGGTCTCTTTACCATACTTTTTGAGCCTCTGGGCTTGAGTACACTCTTTAAGCTGTGTGATTAGGGTGGAGGTATCCCTTTGGTGGACTTGCATCCTGCCAACGACTGGCCATAAAAACTTGTAGGAATAAAGTCCTGGTCAAGACCAGATTTGAGACTTGCAACAATCACTAAGCTGATGCATGCAGCAGAATCCGGGTCTTCGTCACCGGGCTACATACTTACCGTTTTTACTGCACAGACAACAAAGACAATGACAGAATAACCAGTTAAAAATTAATAATAATGGCAATACTTCCACTAAGAAATTCAGACAATTTAAGACTTACGTCTACAACCACTTGGGCAACAAAAAGAAGAGGAAAAAATAACTGGTCAAAAAATAATAATGACGATAATGCGTCATCTAAAAAATCCAGACAATTAATCATCTCCTTGATATTTGCTAAGTTTAGTTTAATATGGTACTAGGTCAAATATCATTGAGAGTAAATTGACAGGGAGGAAGATTGCGAGGAGGGCCTGCTTGCCTTGAAAATCAGCATTTAAAATCTTGGCCTGACACCAATGAATAAATGGCCTCCTTTCTGTCTCTACAAACAATGGAACATTCCCCCTAGGGCGCATGACTGGGTGAAGCATATGGATATCCTGTTTTATGAGATTGTTCAAGAATGTGACCAACGCCTTTTGGCAGCATGCTGTGTTGGGAGTGATCAATTAAAAAATCGGTGGTGTAAAGTGAACTTTGACATTCTGTCTCTACAGACAATGGAACCCTCTTGGGTGCATGCATGGGTGAAGAGTATGGAGATCCTGAGATGCCCAGTCATCAGAATACCCCTCTCAGTCCTTGCTGATGTAGTCCAGAGGAAATCAGAGAGTGATATGTCTGGCATCAGCTTGGCTGCAGGAGCTGCCGGAATTGGGTGTGAAACCTCCATGGTTTGGAATCAGAGTTGTCCTTCTCCTAGACTAGTTACCTTCCCAAGACTAGAGAGCTCAATCTGCTCTGCTATTTTACCCATAGCTGAGAGGAGGAGAGACAGATTCATGCATTTCCCACGGATATTAGTGAGAAGTGAACATAACCAGCCCCGACCAGAGTTTGAACTCAGGTCGCCGTTTCCATTGTCCACGCCATTACTGACTACGCTAATCACAACTCTGACACCAATGGGAAATATATAGCTTAGTTTAGTATGGTATAAGGCCAAATATCAGTGAGGAAGATTGTGAGGAGAGCCTGCTTGCCTTGAAAATCAGCATTTAAAATCAATGGGAAATACATAACTATTTCAGTCATGAGACAGAATTAATCCTTTTCTCACTATATCAAATATAAAATGAACTGAGAAAATTAATATTATAAAGACTGCAGCTCACACACTTTCCAGTGATCCCATGTAATTGTAATCATTCTATGCTTTAATTCTTTAGAACTGATTATTAGAAACCATCAACCAAAACTGTCATCAAAACTGTCATCAAAACTGTCAATATAGGTTTCTTCAGTTTTTAAGTTGGTCTGGTTGGCTGGCTATGTATGTATGTATCACGTGTACAGGCTGTACCAATTGGGCTAGAGGGCTGAAAATTTAAACATTTACTCCTTATTGTCTAGAAAAAAACGTTTTTTTAGTTTTTGAAAATTCCTCCCAAATGGGTTTTTAGTGAGGGGTTCAATATGCAATGCATATTGGTCTGGCTGGGTGGCTATGTATGTATATATCACGTGTATAGGCCGTACCAATATCGCCAGACGGCTGAAAATTTAAACATTTACTCCTTATTATGTCTAGAAAAAACCTGTTTTTTAGTTTTTGAGAATTTCCCCCCCATAATAGGTTTTTTTTTTTAATATACAATGTAAGTTTATTCTAAATTGATCCCTTAGTTTGTGTCCGGCAGCATTCACACTTGTTTTTTGAAAACTAAACCCAAAAACACTCTGAACTCATTGGAGAGGTACAACCTGTATTTTATGAGAAACCGTCAACCAAAACTGTCAACTTCGGTTTCTTCAGTTTTCAAGTTGGTCTTGCTGGCTAGCTATGTATGTATGTATCATGTGTATAGAGCTTAGAGAGCTGAAAATTTAAACATTTAGAAAAAACTTTTAAAGTTGAATAATACTAATAATTAATCTCTGCTACCCACAACACTGGTTTATTGCTGGGTTTAGGTTATTCATGTGTTCTGGCATTTATATATATGTATGTATCCAGACTTCACTCAGCCCTAACCGTTCATAGTAGAAACTTGAAATGTTGCAGTGAGTAGAGAAAATGTTTTTTTTTGTTTTTTGAAAATTCCCCCCGAATTGGTTTTTAGTGGGGTGTTCAATATGCAATGTAAGTTTATGCTAAATTGATTCCGGCAGCAATCACGCTTGTTTTTTGAAAATTCAGACTTTTTTAGTGATCATTGCCCCCAAAAAGGCTAGAGAAGTAACTTATTCATTGATCAAACCTTTTTCCAATCTTTTAATTGATCACCCCTAACATGCTGCCAAAAGATGTTGGTCATGTCACGGTTTCTATTGAGTAACTAACCATACCTGTACTTTTATTGTTTAGAACTGATTGTTATCCCTAATGATTAAGCTGAATTATAGTTTATCTTGCCAGCAATGAGAAGAACTTTAATTAATTCTGGAAGCAAGCCTTTATTTTTGCCAGGTTTGATCTAGATCGTGATATGGATGAATGTTTGTGTCTGTTTGTTTCTATAGATGGAGGTTTAATTAGGTGATTGTCTGTTTATGTAGATGGGAGTTGTATTAATGTGAAATACATTAATTGGTCAGTCGCCAGGTTTATATCTATACAGCCAGGCCCAACTGCCGACGCCCAGTACATCTCCTTTTACTACTCACCAAAATAATTCTTTTTCACACAACAACTTCATAGCTATCAACACATAATTAATCGACAACCAATTTAGTTTTATCTCAAGGTCCTGACAAATTGATTAGTGTTAAACTCTCCAACTTTTGTTCGGACAATTGAGTCTGTTCTTCCCTTCTCTAATGTTATCAACACAACTTTTTGACCAATCTATTCTTCAGCCCTCTTCAGTTATATAATTCAAGAAAAAAGGCAAACCTTCTTTCTCTGAGTGAAGAAAATTGTGCTTATTAAGATACTGTATATATATTAATGTGACAAACTTTATATTTTTATCTTGATTGTTATATTTGTGGAACCAAAACAGAAAAAAAAGAAATCTAATATCTGTTTATTATAAAAGGAAAGATAAAAGAAAATAATTCAAATGGTTCTTCAGACGATTGAACTCCTTCTTGTTGTTTGTGTTGTTCTATAGTTTTCAGAAGGGTCATTAACATTCAAATAGTTCTTCGGACGATTGAACTCCTTCTTGTTGTTTGTGTTGTTCTATAGTTTTCAGAAGGGTCATTTACATTCAAATAGTTCTTCGGACGATTGAACTCCTTCTTCTTGTTGGTGTTGTAAACACAACATTTCAGTCGATCCATTCTTCAGCCTTCTTCAGATATAAATTCCGAGTGTGAGGGGTTAAACAGAAGTTATGTTTAAAATATTAGAATGTTAATGATTCTTCTCAAAGGTATAGACA
>VCCN01003898.1:1742836-1755534 GCA_006491835.1 Architeuthis dux
TGATCACCCCCAACACAGCATGCTGCCAAAAGACATTGGTCCAATGACGGTTTCTATTGAGCAAACAATCAGATCTGTAATTCCCTTTCTTGCCACTAAAAGCTCTTTAATGTCGTCTGTTCTTTTTACGCATCACTTGATATTCTTATACAAGCATCAACTGCTATTTTAGTCAACATCAGAGCCTCGTGTACAATCGTCTTACCAGAACTCTGTAATTACTCTTGGCATTTGTATTGCAGTTTGCTTCAGCTTATTCTATCAAACGATTTCTTTGAATTCACAAAGAAATCAAGAAGAAAGTTGTGGCATGAACCGTATTCTCATTCTCCATTGCTTTCCAGAGTTGCACTTTGTGATATCTCCTTCAAAACGGCGGTTAATTAAAACTACGAAACTGTGGTTAATTACAAAGAGATTAAGTTATTATTCAAGAGAAGTAACTGTGTGGGATTAGATAGATACTGCCATTTGTTAAGCAGTGACAGTCTACCGTGTAAAACACATTTGTTTGGTTCCATAAGTGTTTTGTTCATTAAGGAGTGGAGCAATAAAGGACAACCTGAGGCCACACAACTGATCTAAGACTAAAGAATATTATTGTTTCTTCTCTTTGAATTTTCTCAAGGACAAAGTCTTCTTAAGCTCTCAAGATAAGGACTCAGATTGTTATGTTTATTCCTCAATAAAAAGGAAATTCTAAACACTTCTATCATAAAAGCTCCTTTCTTCTTTAGAGGAACGTGAAAAAAATTGATAGAATTACAATTTTTACAGTTTATTTTTTATGATCATTAAATTTTATTCGTAAAATTTTTTTCATGAATATTAACCATTTTATTATGGTAATCAATTTACAGGTTATGTTTTTTTTTACAATGTAAATATACATTGAATATACAGGTCTGGTTAGTCACTCAATAGAAACCGTCATGCGACCAATGTTTTGTTGGGATTTGTTTTTTGGAAATTCAGACTTTTTTAGTGATCACTGAACAACAAAAGGTGTAGAAGTAACTTATTCATTGATCACCCTTTTTTCCAATTTTTTAATTGATCACCCCTAATACAGCATGCTGCCAAAAGATGATGGTCACATGACAGTTTCTATTGAGTGTCTAACCAGATCTGTTTTAATAATGTTTTTCATGAAGATCATTTCCAAATTCTGTTTTGATTATTGAGTAAGATGTGAGAAAAATACATGATGTAATATAAGGAGTTTGAAGATCATGTACCATAGTACGAAATGTAGTACAAACACATAGTTTAGTAGTTAGCAGTCCTGCCAAGGTTAGTAAAGTAAAATGTGGGAGATATCATTTGTGCGTACATAGTATGCGAGTAAATCAGCCACCCAGGATGTTTTTTATTTTTTATTTTTGGCCCTTGTAAACTCTTGGAAATAGCATTTTCAGCACTAAATTGTGATACGAAACATACACAATACAACATGAACAATTGCAATTTTTTCTTTAAACTAAGGTTGGCATATCGAAGTAAAAATAAAAGTATCAGAACCTCCCCACTCATTTCCCAACAATGTTGAAAATTACAGCATCCAGGGGGCACACAGGCCGAGTGGGAACATTTCAAGTAGTTTGCAACATTGAAATAACGGGGAGGGGATGACAAGCTATCTTGAAATTTTTCACAAACGAAAATGCGGGAGAAAACATGTTTCAACAAGAATCGTGTGGGAGAGTGGGAGACAAAGAATATTGCGCAAGAACTATGCAAAATGCAGAAGACTTGGCAGGTCTGGGTAGGATGTATGAAAAGTACAATACAATTTGCTGTTCTGTAGTTGGGAACATTAGCTTTAATTAAACATTGAATGAAGAGAGAAAGAGAAGTTAAACAAAGGACAAGGTTTCCTAATTTCAAATCAACTTGGTTGAACCAGGTGTTAACCTTGTTAAGATGGGAATTGTCCCCCTTGTATGTTGTGTGCATATAGAAGGCGCTACATAGTTGGCCATCTTTGTTTTTATGTATATAAAGGAGCACATTTTAATATGAGGCAATGTGTGTTAGAAGCTGAGGGTGAATGTATTGGATATGGAGTTGAATTGACAGTTAGTTTGTGAATGTTTTATTTAGAAATAGAAAAGTTAGCCTGTTGGTAATTTGCTTTGCCCTGTTAAGGAAAATTCAATGTCTTATCTTTGACACAAGGTAAAGGTTTCCTTATTTCAAGCTGTCAGTGTCAAACAAAGCACAAGGTTTCCTAATTTCAAATCATCTGGATTGAACAAGGTACAAGGTTTCCTTATTTCAAACTGTCAGACAAAGGACAAGATTAGTTTTTGTCCTCTTTAAAATATATTTCCAGGGAGGGCGGTGTAATGTTTATATATATATGTATGTTAGGTTAAATCAATAAACATGTCGAAGCAAGCTCCCAGCAGATTCTATTCTGTTTCTGGTCCCAAAAAGCGCGGAACGGAAGTAGGAATGGGGAAGACTCAGTTCAACACAGGTATAGCCCTGATCAACACCTGTCTTTCGTTCCATCTTCTTTTCTTAACACACTTAAACACGGTGACGAATCAAATGCATTCTAATCTCACACAGCTACAACAGAAAGAACAACAAAGCAAACAAAGGCACTAAACACAACAAGAATGTTATAGGGACAAATGATATATTCGGAATATATCTTAACAGCAACCATGTTACAAACAAATAATAATATCATCTGTTTATATGGGTACATTAAGTTGGGGTTACATAAAACAATTGTACTACACCATTATCCGTTATTGACTATAAGATTCCAACTTTCAAACCCCTCTCAATCTAGGTGAGAAGCCATGATTCAGGGAGAGGGGCAAATACCCCCCACCCGAATGTTTTCTTTCGTAATAAAAGTGTGTATCTTAAATTTTTTTTTCATTTTGAAATGTCCTCCTTTCCAATCTTTTTTTTCTGAAATGTCCTCCTTTTCAAAGTACATTGTCCTCCTTTTTCATTTTTGTATCTGGTAACCTTACCCCTACCCAAATTCGGACAAAACAGTGTAAAATTTTGGGCAAATCGAACTCTTTCACCCCCTTAACCAAAGAGTTCCCAGACGCTTATGCACCTTAGTTACTTACTAAGTATAGCTTAGTTTGGGCACAAGGCCACATGTATGGCACCAGGTGAGGATTAAACTCACTAATCAGTAGTAACGCTATGTGAGACCAACTAGTTTACTATTACACCACAATAAGGCACCTTAGTTATTTACTAAGCATAGCTTATTTTTGGCAGAAGACCACACGTATGATGCACCCAGTGAGGATCGAAATCACTACTTGCTAGTAATGATATGCGAGATGAGCTTGTTAACCATTACATCATAACGAGGTGCCAGATCTTTTTTATTTACTTTATTTACTGAGCAGAGATCGCAAGACAGCACATTATATTAGAGAAAATACAGGAATCAGAGTTATCATAACATCCATTAGAAAACTCAAATGGCAATGGGCAGGCCATGTAGCATGTATATGAGACAACCACTGGACATCACGACTCACAACGTGGATATCCAGAGATTGTATGCGAAATTGTAACTGACAGAGAATAAAATGGTGTGACAATTTAGACAGGTTCAGCAAGTATTGGCTCTGTGACGCCCAAGATCGAGAGGTCTGGCGAATCTTGGGGGAAGTCTATGTCCAACTACGGACATTAAACAGCTGATGATGATTTACTAAGCTTAGTTTTTGTACAAGACTATTAGTATGGGCAACCCAGTGAGGATCAAACTCACTGCTTAGTAGTAATGGTATGCATGATCAGCTAGTTAACCAATACACAAGGTGCCCTATCTTTTTTATGTAGCGTTACAACAACAGTGAAGAAGAAGGATCAAATTTTTAAATTAACACAGAAAAAACAAAAGACTAGCATTCCAAGGGAAATTATGAATCACCACCACCCATATATGCTATGTTGGGGGTGATCAATTAAAAGTTGGAAAAAGGGGTGATCAATGTTACTTTTTTCACCTTTTGTTGGGCTGTGATCACAAAAAATGGTCTGAATTTTCAAAAAACAAGTGGGCACAATCTAGTGACCAATTTAGCATAAACGTATAAACCAATTTAGATGTTTGAATTTTCAGCCCTCTAGCTCAATTGGTGTGGCCTGATATACACATACATAGCCAACCAGACCAACTTAAAAACTGAAGAAACCTATGTTGTCAGTTTTGGTGAAAACTTTGGTTGACAGTTTCTAATACTGACTCCTAATGTTGGGATGAGAAATCTTGCTTCGTCTTCTCATTGAGGAGAGTGTGTGTGCAAAATTTCAAGTTTCTACTATGAACGAGTAGAGCTGGGCAAAGTCCGGATAGATAGATCGATACATAGATACATATAAATGTCAGAACACGTGAATAACCTAAACCCAGCAATAAACCAGTGTTGTGGGTAGTGGTGATTAAAAAAAAGGAAAGATTCATTGAAAGAATTTCTTTCATGTCCTCTGCAATAATCCCTTCACTTTTAATCAAACAGCGTATCTCGCTTTGAATTTATTCATTTATCAGGAACTGCCAAAGAGTTGTAATAAAATGTTCTTTTAAAGTTGTCTTTTGCTGGAAGACTGGATAATCTTTTTGCTAATACCAAACAATGGCTAAACATAAGCTGCTTTGCTCCTGTCTGACACCATCAGGTTTCTTTTATGCATAATTCATTTTGTGGACCTTGTTTTTGTTCATTCGTTACAAATTACTTTATAAATTCTGTTTAAAATCACTGCTACCCACAACATTGGTTTATTGCTGGGTTTAGGTTATTCATGTATTTTCACATTTATCTGTATCTATATATCCGGACTTTGCCCAGCCCTAACCGGTCATAGTAGAAACTTAAAATTTTGCACACACACTCCCCTTAATGAATAGGGAAAATATTTATTTTTGTTTTTTTTTTAAAATTCTCCCCTTAGATCGGTTTTTAAAGGTGGGTTCAATCTGCAATGTAAGTTTTTGCTTATTTGGTACATTCGTGTCCAGCAGCGTTCAAGATTGTTTTTTGAAAATATGGACATTTAGTGCCCCAAAAAAGGTGAGAGGAGTAACTTATTCATTGATCACTACTTTTTCCAACATTTTAATTGATCACCCCCAACACAGCATATTTGGGTGGTGGTGATTCATAATTTTCCTTGGAATGCTAGTTCATTTTGTGGACCTTGTATTTTTGTTCATTTGTTAGAAATTATTTTATAAATTCTGTGTTTTCTTTCTGATATTTCTAATATTTTTTGTTTTTTATTCACCACTACCCACAACACTGGTTTATTGCTGGGTTTAGGTTATTCATGTATTCTGACATTTATATGTATCTATCTATATATCCGGACTTCGCCCAGCCCTAACCATTTATAGTAGCATCTTGAAATTGTGCATACACACTCTCCTCAATGAGTAGGGAAAATGTTTTTTTTGTTTTTTGAAAATTTTCCCACTAAATAGGTTTTTAGAGGGGGTTCAATTTTCAATGTAAGTTTATACTAAATTTATCCCTTAGTTTGTGTCCAGCAGCGTTCATGCTTTTTTAAAAAAATTTGGACTTTTTAGTGCCCCAAAAAAGGTGAGAGGAGTAACATATTCATTGATCACCACTTTTTCCAACATTTTAGTTGATCACCCCCAACACAACATATATGGGTGACAGTGATTCTTAATTTCCCTTGGAATGCTAGTCATTCCTTTTTTTAATCACCACTACCTACAACACTGGTTTATTGCTGGGTTTAGGTTACTCATGTGTTCTGACATTTATATGTATCTATGTATCTATCTATGTATCCGGACTTTGCCCAGCCATAACCTTTCATAGTAGAGACTTGAAATTTTGCACGGACACTCCCCTCAATGAGTAGGGAAAATCATGGAGCTAGAGGGCTGAAAATTTAAACATTTACTCCTTATTATGTCTAGGAAAACAGCTTTTTTTAAAAATTCCCCTCCTAAATAGGTTTTTAGAGTGGGTCCAATATGCAATGTAAGTTTATGCTAAATTGGTCACTAGTTTGTGCCTGATTTTCTGAAAATTCAGCTCTTTTTATAGTAATCACAGCCCAACAAAGGCGAGAGAAGTAACTTATTCATTGATCATCTCTTTTTCCAACATTTTAATTGATCACCTCCAACACAGCATATATGGGTGGTGGTGATTCATAATTTCCCTTGGAATGCTAGTTCATTTTGTGGACTTTGTATTTTTGTTCATCTGTTACAAATTATCTAATAAATTCTGTGTTTTCTTTCTGATATTTCTAAACCTTTTTAAGGTTTCCTTCTTTGTGTCTCATTGTATTTGTTTTTTGTACACATAATTATTTTTTATCTTCTAATTTTCTTCACTCTAAAGATCAAGTCTCTGCCCACTGAATTTTCTTTCTTAATTAGAAACCATCAATCAAAACTGTCACCAAAACTGTCAACATAGTTTTCTTCAGTTTTCAAGTTGGTCTGGCTGGCTGGCTCGCGCATACAGGCTGCACCAATGAAACTAGGGGGCTGAAAAATTAAGTATTGAGGACTAGAGTGAAGGATATTATACAAATAATCAAGCAGCAAAAATGGAGATGGGCTGGTCACCTAGCAAGAATAGATGGTAATAGATGGGGGAAAAGACTAACCTATTGGTGCCCGTGGGACAGTAAACGCGGTAGGAAAAGACCAGACATAAGATGGAAGGACAAGATAGAAAGGTTTGCCTGTAAAACGTGGCAGAGGTTAGCACAATCTAGATGGGAAAGGCCTTTGTCCAGTAGTGGACTTATAACTGATGATGCTGATGGTGGTTTTTTCTAATCATCATCATCATCACCACCACGGTGATGATGATGATGATTAGAAAAAACCTTTTCTTTTGGTTTTTGAAAATTCCTCTCAAAATAGGGTGATTCAATTTACAATGTAAGTTTATACTAAATTGATCCCTTAATTTGTGTCCACAGCGTTCACGCTTGTTTTTTTTAAATTCAAACTTTTTTAGTGATCACTGCCCAACAAATTGATTGATCACCCGTTTTTCCAATTTTTTAATTGATCACCCCCAACAAGGCATGCTGCCAAAATACGTTGGTCACTTGATTGTTTCTATTGATTTTCTTAGTTTTTTATCATTTCCACTCAGTTCTGACATTGTCTCTGCCAATCCCTGAAATTCTCTTTTTGCCCTAAGCCATTTTTTGGTACCGCAACCATTTTTTAATGTCTTTTACTCTTTTCTGCTAGCTTTAATTTGTTCTTTAAATCTCTCATTTCTAATTCTTTTTGTGTTCTCTAAATATTTTGTTCTCCTAATTCCAAATTCTCCAAAGAAAGATATTTTTATTTTCGGTTATTTCTTACAAAAAAACACACTCTCTCTCGCGGATTTTGATATCTTTAATTTTTTCCTGATAATCAACTTTTCTTAAAGGGCAACAATGGTACAGTACATCTTGAAGATTAAGGTCATCTCAAAACCACGACAGACCATTTTTTTTTACCTCTGCCAATGAAGTTAGAGAGGTATATGTATTTGGTCACTGTAATGTTCTTGTCGTGTTTATGTGCCTTTATTGTTCTTTCTGTGGTAGCTGTGTGAGATTAGAATGTGTTTGATTCATAATCGTGTTTAAGCGTGTTAGGAAAGGATGTAACGAAAAGACACATGTTGATCAGAGCTATGCCTGTGCTGGACTGAGCCTTCCCCATTCCTACTTCCAGTCCGTGCTTTCTGGAACCGGAAATGGAATGGGGGCTGCTGGGTGCTTGCTTCGGCATGTTTATTGATTTAACTTAAGATACATATGTATAAACATTATAGTCACATCTTTCCACCTGTCTTTCCATCTGTCTATCTGTCCACACTATATCTCCAAAAGTAGTGAATGGATTTCAATGAAATTTTTGACAGACGTCTTTTTTACCTCAGCCAACAAAGTTGAAGAGGTGTATGTATTTGGTTGCGTCATTCTGTCTGTCTTTCCATCTGTCTATCTGTCCACACTATATCTCCAAAAGTAGTGAATGGATTTCAATGACATTTTTGACAGATATCTTTTTTACCTCAGCGAACAAAATTGGAGAGGTGTATGTATTTGGTCACGTCTTTCCGCCTGTCTTTCCGCCTGTCTTTCCGCCTGTCTTTCCGCCTATCTTTCCATCTGTCTATCTGTCCACACTATATCTCCAAAAGTAGTGAATGGATTTCAATGAAATTTTTGACAGACATCTTTTTTACCTCAGCCAACAAAGTTGGAGAGGTGTATGTATTTGGTCACGTCTTTCCACCTGTCTTTCCGCCTGTCTTTCCGCCTGTCTATCTGTCCACACTATATCTCCAAAAGTAATGAATGGATTTCAATGAAATTTTTGACAGACATCTTTTTTACCTCAGCGAACAAAGTTGGAGAGGTGTATGTATTTGGTCACGTCTTTCCACCTGTCTTTCCGCCTGTCTATCTGTCCACATTATATCTCCAAAAGTAGTGAATGGATTTCAATGAAATTTTTGACAGACATCTTTTTTACCTCAGCCAACAAAGTTGGAGAGGTGTATGTATTTGGTTGTTCTGTTCACACTATATCTCCAAAAGTAGAGAATGGATTTCAATGAAATTTTCAACAGACTTTTTTTCTTACCTCGGCCAACAAATCTTTTTTGATTGAGAGATAGTTTTACTTTTTTTTTATATGCTCATGTCTGTCCACACGATATCTCCAAAAGTTCTCAATGAATTTCTATGAAATTTTGTTGAAGGGTGAATAATAGGCTACAATTACCTCCCCTACATCGTAGTTGTTAAGTAAGTATTTTGAGTTAGTCCCCTTAGGTAGAGGAGTGCTTATCCACTTCCAATAGGGGAGCTCTGTTTTACGTTCAGGTGAATGAGCAGCCATATTGTTATTGGTTTGAGGAGCTCAAGAAGACACGTGTGTGAATCGTTGACCATGGTCATTGTATGAATAAAGAATCTCTGTAAGTACGTTTTTTGTTGCATTTTTAATCTGTTAATATCTGTCATTATACTAAACGTACAGTAGTTATATGTCCACACCACACAATAGCATCAAAATTTCATGTCTGTCAACACAATATCTCCAAAGGTTCTGAATGAATTTCTATGAAATATTGTGGAAAGGTGGACTATGGGCTATGGGAGAAGTGATTAAATCTTTGAGTGGATCCATACGCAATTCTATGACTTAAGGATCCATGTACAATTCTCTGAGTACTTTATAGTTGTATCGGTTTTCTTCCACACAGAATAATTCTCTCCTTTGAATGTTGTTGAAGCTTTGCATGGATGGGTATCATTGCTAATCAAGTAGATTTTTAAATACCATATCTGTCAGCCAATAAGAAACATATTTTACAAGAGCATTTCTTAGACTACTGCTTACCATAACTTATCCTGCCCTTAGCTGTATAGCTAAAGCCTTTGGGGTATGACCTTTTATCTATAACCCCAGTTCATTGAATGCAGTATATATTTAGATATATTTTCTATAGTTTCAAGAAGAGTCATTAACATTCAAATAGTTTTTCGGATGATTGAACACCTTCTTGTGGAAGGCTGACCATATCTGAAAGGAGAAAGGCAATCTTTTTCCTCCCCAGGAGGAAGTCCGGATTATTGACAGGGAACTCTTGAAAAATCAGGGAACTCTTGAAAAATCAAAGAGGCAGCACATATCAACATGTCGACTGAATGTATTAGTCAGACAAGTGCAGAGTTCAACCTGATGTGGCTTCTGCTACTCAAGAGGGGCAAGATACGGAAATCCAAACCTGACAAGGCAAGGATAAAAAAACATTGGAATAAAAACTTCTGTTTACCACCAACACATTCAGATAATACACCTGAAGAAAGCAAAATGGATCGGCCGAAACGTCGTGTTAACAACACAAACAACAAGATGGAGTTCAATTGTCTGAGAAACTATTTGAATATTTAGATATATTTTTAAATACCATATTTTTCAGTCATATATACAAGGGCATTTCTTAAACTACTGTTTACCAAAACACATCTTGCTCTTTAGTTGTATAGTGCATAATGTATAATAATGTATTTAACTTGACAATAAGTACCAAGAAGAGGACACTTGTTTGATTAGATTAATTAATCACCACTACCCACAATACTAGTTTATTGCTGGGTTTAGGTTATTCATGTGTTCTGACATTTATATGTATCTATGTATCTATCTATTCCCCACTAAATAGGTTGTATTCATCTGTTCTGACATTTATATGTATCTATCTATTCCCCACTAAATAGGTTGTATTCATGTGTTCTGACATTTATATGTATCTATGTATCTATGTATCCGGACTTTGCCCAGCCCTTACCATTCATAGTAGGAACTTGAAACTTTGCACGCACACTCTCCTCTATGAGTAGGGAAAATCCTTTTTTTGTTTTTTGAAAATTCCCCACCTAAATAGGTTTTTAGAGGGGGGGTTCAATATGCAATGTTAGTTTATGCTGAATTGGTCACTGGTTTGTGCCCGCTGCTTTTTTAAAATTCAGACCCTTTTTAGTGATAACAACTCAACAAAAGGCAAGAGAAAAATCTTATCAATTTTTCAATTGATCACCCCCAACACAGCATATAATTTCCCTTGGAATGCTAGTTCTTTATTTTTCTCTAATTGCTCAAATGAGTTTAATGGTTAAATTTGATCTTCGGCCAAACATAAAAGCTATGGTAGCTCACTCAGCGAAGCAGTTGCTATGCATCGGTAGGCTTCCCTATGTGCAAAGTGTATGAGTTCAAGTATCACCTGGAGCTCTTTCTTATATGAATTCACTTGCCCTTTGGGGGATTCTGTCCCCTATCATAAACATCCATCTAGCTTGTATATTGGACATATTAGGACAACTTTATTGTGATGCTTGACCTGCCACCACCCAGATCAAAGTACCATAAAAACACATATAAATAAACCACTAAACGACAATTCTCCAATTTGGAAAATACTTGTAGATAATACTTGAATACTGTATAAAATCAACTGCAACAATAAATTGCAAGTAACAGAAGCACTTATCATAAAGTCAAGAAGCCCCACACTTAACAATGTCCTCTTTAGTCAAGGTATTGGTATATTAAATGCACTTAATAATTAATTAAAATAATTAATTATTAATTAATTAAATACATTTATTAATTAAAAACCTCCTCCTAACAAAAAATATGTTTTGGACAATTCTTATATTCATTGGAACCAAAGATTCATTCGCTTTTTCAAAAACAAGAAAAAGTTACCAAAAAATTAAAAAGATGCTCCTTGTCTGTCATATTTAATGAAACATGTATGAAAGAAGAATTGCTGCCAGAGTACAAATTATATATATATATATATATGCCCTAATTCCCTAATGCCCTAAATAATAACAAACTACATATCTTATGATACTGCCCTAAAACAAAACAACAAACTAAATATAAGAATTATAGCTTGAGGGAAGTGGTGCTTGATCAGCACTGCTGTGGGACCATGGTAGAATGACTGTTTCGTTTTCAAATCCCTGAAATTGTTCCATGGCAAATAACTGATGATCCATACAAGAAATGTTTATTTATAGTACTATAATATCTAATTCTGTGTAAAACATAAATCCCTCTGAACCCTCATTAAGAGATATTAGTGAATAATTGACTTACATGACAAGTAATGAAATAAACGAATAAACAGAACATATAAACATTTCTGTAGGAAAGATCTTTAGTTTATAAAAAACAAAAACATTTTCCATACAAACATCTTAAATGCTTTAAGACTGTAAGACTTATATAAATATGAACTTATATAAATATGAAACTGCTATATTAAAAGACAAAACATATATATATATATATTTTCTATAGTTTTGAGAAGGGTCATTATCATTCAAATAGTTCTTCGGATGATTGAACTCCTTCTTGTTCTTTGTGTTATTAACACAATGTACCCCATCACATTCAGCTATTATACCTGAAGAAGGCCGAAGAATGGATCAGCTGAAACAACCCAAATAACAAGAAGGATTTCAATCGTCCAAAGAACTATTTGAATATATTTTTTTTTCAGTGACATCATTAGTGTTTGAAGCAGCAAAGCTTTCTAGACTATATATATATCTCCCTCAGTTTAGAGGTAGAGCACTATTGTAGGGAATTAACTATTTACACATAGCTCTCCAGAGTATTTCGAATCGAGCACTTTCATAAATAGATAAAAACATATAGGTTTATATGTGTTTAAAAATGACCTACATCTGCCGAGGTGCCCTGGAGCATTGGTAAGATGTCGGACTGCTAGCCCAGAGGTCCGGTTTCAATCCTAGCTCGAGGCACCAAGGTAGTCAGTAGCCACACTGATGAGTCGTAAGACGACGAAACAGCGCTGTATGTGGATTTGACAATATATATATTATATATAGGCAGGTACTGCTCTACCGACTGAGCTAACAAAGATCTCATGGTAGGCAGGAGTAAGCCAACAAAATATTTAAGTAGTCATAAATATGTGGCACAAATGTGCATAGATATATTAGTAGACCTTTGTTTTCCCCCGAAGAAGGCTCAATACGTTAGTAGAGCGAATATTGGAGAAATAATTTTTATTGGTTCATAACAACCAAATATATGTACAGCTGGCATGTGTGTGTGTGTATTATGTGTTTTTAAAGAAACACAATAT
>VCCN01003898.1:1829196-1839562 GCA_006491835.1 Architeuthis dux
ACCAAAACTGTCAAAATAGGTTTCTTCAGTTTTCAAGTTGATACGGCTTACTGGCTATGTATTTATGTATGGAGCTAGAGGGCTGAAAGTTTACTCCTTATTGTGTCCAGGAAAAACAGCTTCTGTTCTTTTTGAAAATTCCCTACCTAAATAGGTTTTTAGTGGAGGGTTCAATTTGCAATGTAGGTTTATGCCAAATTGATCACTTAGTTTGTGTCCAGCAGCATTCACGTTTGTTTTTTGAAAATTCAGACTTTTTTAGTGATCGCTAACCAACAAAAGGCGAGAGAAGTAACTTTTCCATTGATCACACCTTTTTCCAATTTTTAATTGATCACCCCCAACACCAAAAGATGTTAGTCATGTGAAGGTTTCTATTTATTAACCAGACCTGTTCATTTTCTTGTTTAATGTTGTAACTCCTGTGCCAGGTTTTTGTGAAAAAATAACACACTGCTGTAAGACAAATTATCTCGTCAATCATACAACACATACAGTGTGAGACTAAGATGAAAGGAGAGTTTTTGGATGATTGAACTCCTTCTTGCTGTTTGTGTAGTTAACACAATGTTTCGGAGAAAAAAAACCCCAAAAGTCACGAAAAGTAACTTATACATTGATCACACCTTTTTCCAATATTAATTGATCACCCCCAACACAGCATGCTGCCAAAAGACATTAGTCACATGATGGTTTCTATTAAGTGACTAACCAAACCTGTTCTTTTCTTGTTTAATGTTGTAACTCCTGTGCCAGGTTTTTCCTCTGGTTGCACAAGGAGATGCTGCCATCTTGTGAAAAAGTAACACACTATTGTAAGACAAATTATCTCGTCAATCGCACAACTTGTGCAGTGTGAGACTAAGATGAAAGGAGAGTTTTTGGATGATTGAACTCCTTCTTGCTGTTTGTGTAGTTAACACAATGTTTCGGGGGAAAAAAAACCCCAAAAGGCACGAAAAGTAACCTTATCCATTGATCACACCTTTTTCCAATTTTTAATTGATCACCCACAACACAGCAAAAAGACGTTTGTCATGTGATGGTTTCTATTGTATGACTAACCAGACCTGTGATTTTTTCTTTCTTTTTTGCAAAGATTAACTTTGGTTAATAATCATAAGAGCTATCCATCCCGAGTAAAGCCAAGTCATCTTACTGTGCCTATATTTATATTAATATAGTCTGCCTGTCTGCATCTAAAGTGATTTACTCAACACCAACATTAATACGTGATATTGACACTGAATTCATCACAATGTGTCCCCAAGCGCATGGATATATGTAAACACACACACGCACACACACACAGACTCATACATAATCATGTATACACACACAAATATACACACACATAGACTGACTGACACATATGCACATGACCCAATCTCTCTAACACACATGCAGATACAAATGTACACTCTCACAGACGCACACATGCACACATGTATACACACATAGACAGATGGACACACATACACATGCACATACACACAGGCTCATACACACGCTCTCGCTCACACATGCAGACACACACATTTGCTCACACACTCATTTGGACTCATGTACATATGTAAACATGTAAACACACACACACACGCACACACATTGACTGGTACATAATCATGCATACAGCAGCAGACACACATGAATGTACACACATAAACACACTCACATGCAAACACATACACGCACATATATATACACACAAGCTTATACATATGCACAAACACACAAACGCTCACACATGCACATACATAGGCAGACACACACCGCACATTCATTCACATACACACACTTGGACTCATGTATATATGTAAACATGTAAACACACACACACATGCACACACATAGACTGGTACATAATCATGCACACAGTAGCAGACACACATGAATGTACACACATAAACACGCACATACGCAAACACATACAGGCATATACACATACACATAAACACACGCACGCTCACACAAAAATGCACAGACACACGTTCGCGCATATATATGCAGACACACACGCACACTTACACACTCACATACACTTGTATATAATCATGTACATATTGCCGGATTAACTATGCACCAAGAGTAGCATATGCTATGTGCCCCGCATTTTCAAGGGCCCCGCGCTAAATGCTTGCAAGCTATTCCGATTCAGTGATTTTACACTTGCTCTATCTGCTATATGTTATACATACAATGTCATTTTTCAAAATCATACAGAACCAGAATTCCAAAGGAAATTATAAATCACGGCCACCTATATATGCTGTGTTGGGGGTGATCAATTAAAAACTTGGATTGTGATCACAAAAAAAGATCGAATTTTCAAAGAACAAGCAGGCACAAAATAGTGACCAATTTAGCATAAACTTACATTGCATATTGAACCCCCCCCCCCTCTAAAAACCTTTTTAGGGAGGGAGGGATTTTCAAAAAACAAAAAAAGTATTTTTCCTACTCATTGAGGGGGAATGTGTGCCCCAAATCTCAAGTTTCTACTATGAACGGTTAGGGCTGGATGAAGTTCAGACACATAGATAGATACATAGTTACATATAAAACACATGAATAATCTAAACCCAGCAATAAACCGGTGTTGTGAGTAGTGGTGATTAATAATGCTTAAAGTGAAAGATATACTAACGTAATTACATTTTTTTGCAGATTCAATGTAAATAGAGATATAATTTGTTATTATTGGACGTGTTTGAGTCATTAACAGCGATGGTGTCTACACAAGAAGTTAGACTAATTTTCAAGTACAATTTCAAATTAGAACATAATGCTGTTCAAGCTGTTGATAACGTGAACACTACCACATTTTGGAGTGAACACTACCACATTGCAAACTGATTGGAATTGGTTCAATAGGTTTAGGTCTGGAAATATGGATGCCAATAATAAACATTGGGGGAGGCTTAAACCTGTTCTTAATTATCTCAAAGCAGTAGGAAAGGTTAAAATTTTGGAAGAATAGGTCCCACAGGAACTAAATGAAATGCCCCATAGCAGTACCTGACCCCACACCTCTCAGCCGACTCAAGTAAATTTCAAATTAGGACATAATGCTGCTCAAGCTGCTGATAACGTCAACAAAACATTGGGGGAGGCTCAAACATTTGTAATGAATACTACTACAGTATGAACTGTTCAGCATTGGTTCAATTGGTCTAGGTCTGGAAATATGGATACCAATAATAAACTTCAGGGGAGGCCGAAACCTGTTCTTAATGATGGAGTATTGTTGACAGCTGTGGCCAAGAACCCACAAACAATGGTTTGAGCACTTTCTGGAGACTTTAAGACTTCAACAGCGACCATATCGCATCATCTCAAGACAATAAGAATGGTTAATATTACTTAAAAGTCAGACATATATGTCATATTATAAATGAAAAAATTAATTACTTTACTATGCAATTAAACGATTTATGTGTTTTAATAATAATGTAAACCTTTTTAAAAGTTAGGACCCCTTTATAACATATGTTGTATAGTGGAGTGAATGTCCTGGACTTGGATAGAAAGGAAACTCGAAGACTTGCTTGTAAAAATATCTGGACATATTTTTATTTCATAGCATACACACCATACACTTTGTCGGCCGGAGAATGAAGAGTTGGAGAGAGATAAGGAGAACCGTCAGTCTGTCCCCAACAGGGACAGCGGTCTCGGGCCTTCCGGCCACGCTCATGTCTGTCTCTTCTTTGAGTGCCAAGTTTTCTGTGCAGGTCTGCTCTCTGTTCGGGTCTGCTTTATAGGTTTCTCGAACAGCCACGCAGGTGTCCTTTCCGCCCTCCACATCCTGCCTGTTGGACACCCACGCATATACCCATCTCCTAAGGTGAGCGGGTCACCCACATTTCCATACAGTTTGACCCCGGAATAACCTTTTTGTGGCAGCACATCATAACACATATGCTAAAGGCCCCATATTAACTTAACCCAGCCCTGGACACACACATACATATATAAATGTACATACAAGCACAACACCACACACAGACACACACACACTATGCAAACATACACAAAGGCACACACACATACACATGCACATACATACTCTCACACACACTCATACATAATTATGCATTTATATACTTGATATTCCATGCCATACTCATTGTTCTAAGGATTCACTGCCAGGGGCAATGTACCATTTCTTGTATTTATTTTGAATAACAAATATGTAGTTGCTTTCCTAACAGGCTCAGATTTCTGTAATACAATACACATACAACCCTCACATAGACATAAAATTTGCAACTGTTTTTTAGAGTTTAAGAAATATATCAAGAATATGTACATTTATCTATTGCTGATGTCTGCTCTAATAGTGTAATGGTTAGTACATTTGAATCACACACAGAAGGTCCCTGGTTCGATTCCTCAAAGAGTGTGGAAAACTCTTCATTAGGACAAGTTTCCCTGTGCACACTCAGCAGTTAATTGTTTCCCTTCGATTGACTTGCATCCTGCCAAGGGGGTGGTCATAAAAGCTTCTAGGAATAAAGTCCCGGTCTCGACCATACTTGAGATTTGCAAGGATCACTAATATTGCTGCATACAAAGGAAACCAGGACTTTATAACTGGCTGTTCCTACTCCAATGGGAGTTGTTTCTTAAGAGACCGAACCTTTACTTACCTATTGTTGATACAGTAATATTATTTAACCCTTTTAAGACTAACACAAACTAGTGACCAATTTAGCATAAACTTACATTACATATTGAACCCCCACTAAAAACCTATTTAGGGGGAGAATTTAAAAAAAAAACAAAAACATTTTCCCTACTCATTGAGAGGAGTGTGTGCCCAAAACTTTAAGTTTCTACTATGAACGGTTAGGGCTGGGCAAAGTCTGAATAAATAGATAGATACATACATACATATAAATGTCAGAACATATGAATAACCTAAACCCAGCAACAAACCAGTGTTGTGGGTAGCAGTGATTAATGTTTTAAAAATCACGACTGAAAAACTTCAATTACAGCATTTGTTCAAAATGCAGACCATGTCTCACTTTTAGGTGCCTAAAGCCTAAATTTTTAAAAGGGCATAAAAACACGTTAATTTTTCTTTAATGGTTAAAAAAAACTATTATTTTATTATATAAAAAATTATATTTTGCGGAGCCAAAATCATGAGGAGATACAGTTGTCCCACCAGACATTTATTGGTTTTGATATTGGAATTTGATCGTCCATTATAACTCCACTGCTGGACAAAGGCCTTTCCCATCTCCTTCCATGACAACCTAGATTGTGCTAACCTCTGCCATGCCTTACCTTTTCTATCTTGTCCCTCCATCTTGTATCTGGTCTTTTCCTACTGCGTTTACTGTCCCTTCTCCTAAATATATATATCATCACCATCAGCAGCAGCAACTGTTATAAGTCCACTGCTGGACAAAGGCCTTTCCCATCTCCTTCCATGACGACCTAGATTGTGCTAACCTCTGCCACGTCTTACCGGCAAACTTTTCTAACTCGTCCCCCCATCTTGTATCTGGTCTTTTCCTACTGTGTTTATTGTCCCATGGGCACCAATCGGTTAGTCTTTTCCCCCATCTATTGCCATCTCTTCTTGCTAGGTGAACAGCCCATCTCCACTTTTGCTGCTTAATTATTTGTATAATATCTTTCACTCTAGTCCTCGCCCTGATCCATGTTGATATTTTTCTATCTCTTAGGGTTATTCCTAGCATTGCTCTTTCCATGGCTCTCTGCACTATTCTAAGTTGGTTTTCAGTTGGTTTGTTAATTTCCAGGTTTCGCATCTGTAAGCCATGGCTGGTATTATGCAACCATTGTATGCTTTAAGCACATTAGCAAGGTGCTCTTCAAAATATCTCTATTTATACCAAATGCTTTCCAACCTATTGTTATGCAATGTTTTATTTCGCTTTAATCGTGCCATGTATGTATTAGAAACCATCAAACAAAACTGTCAACAAAACTGTCAAAAGAGGTTTCTTCAGTTTTGAAGTTGGTCTGGCTGGCTGGCTGGCTGGCTATCTATATCTCACCAATGGAGCTAGAGGGCTGAAAATCTAAACATTTACTCCCTATTATGTCTAGAAAAAACAGTTTTTTTGTTTTTTGAAAATTCCCCTCACAAAATGGGTTTTTAGTGGGGGTTTCAATTTGCAATGTAAGTTTATGCTAAATTGAACCCTTAGTCTGTGTCTGGCAACATTCACCCTTGTTTTTTTAATAAGTTATTTCTCTCGCCTATTGTTGGGCAGGGATCACTACAAAAGTCTGAATATTCAAAAAAGAGGATAAACGGACACAAACTAAGGGACCAATTTAGCATAAACTTACATACCCATCACTAAAAAACTATTTGGTAGGGAGATTTTCAAAAAATCGCTTTATCATCATATCATAAGTAATAAGTAAATGTATAAATCTTTAGCCCTCTAGCTCCATTGGTGTGCAACACATACATAGATAGAAAGCCAGTCATCGAGCTAGCTAAGCCAGCCAGCTAGACTTGCTTAAAAACTGAAGAAACCTATGTTTACAGTTTTGGTGACAGCTTTGGTTGATGTTTTTTAATACATGTTAAAACCATCTAATAATAGTATGGACAATTGGTAATGGAATAAGGAATTCATTGTTTATTCACACTGATTTCCACATCTTTGTTTGTTTTACACAACATTTCGACCGTGTACCCTCCTGTGGGTGCCTGCTGTGTTCTGGAATGTCAATTCTAGTTCTGGGAAAGCATGCGCAGCGCCACACGCATACATGTCACGTCTGGTTTTTGCATCTGTGTGTTCTTTTGATTGTCTCTTCTTGACCTCTGCACTAACCTTGTGACTTCCCACTGAGCTCTCTATGTACTCGCTTCTCTCGGGCCACTCCCACAGAATCCCAAGTTTGATCGCCCGCTCCTCCCTGCTATTAGTGTTGATACTCGATCTGCTGATTGTGTTATCCGAGCAGAGTATGTGGGCAGATTCCTTTAACTTTCAAATGTTGTGAAAAACTAACAACAAAGAAATTAATCCAAACTAGCATTCCAAAGGAAATTATGAATCACTGCCACCCATATACGCTGCCTCTATAATGGCTTGCTGCAAAACAGAAGCTGAACATTATTTTCGCTTTTCAACTTTCTTCGGAAAAGCCATAAAGAGGCGTAAAGCGAACTTTCAAAAAATGAATTCTACCTGTAGTTGAATTCTATCAGATTATTTGCCTTAGAAAAACAAATTAAAATAAAAATAACTAGCATTCCGAGGATGAATCACTGCCACCTATATATGCTGTGTTGGGGGGTGATCAATTAAAAAGTTGGAAAATGGTGTAAATTTTCAAAAAACAAGTGGGCACAAATTAGTGACCAATTTAACATAAACTTACATTGCATACTGAACCCACCTATAAAAACCTATTTAGGAGAGGAATTTTCAAAAAAACAAAACATTGAGAGGAGTGTGTATGCAAAGTTTCAAGTTTCTACTATAAACAGATAGGGCTGGGCGAAGTCTGGATACATAGACAGATATATAGATACAGTATTGCCATAAAAAAGTACAACACTACCACTATTTTATAGAAATTTAATTTTCTTCTAAACCAAACATACCAGGATTTTATTGTTTCTAGTGGAACATCACACAATCAAAACAGATATTATCAGGAATTATTTATGACCAAACTCTACAGCATTGAAACTCTGTTGCCAAAAATATGAATATGTTGCTGTTCAAAGATGAGTACAACACTACACAAAAATATTTTTGGCAACAGAGTTTCAATGCTCTGGAGTCTGGTCATAAATAATACCTGATAATATCCATTTTGATTGTGCAATGTTCCACTAGAAATAATAAAATCCTGCTATGTTTGGTTTAGAAGACAATTAACTTTCTATTAAAAAGTAGTATGGGTGTACTTATTTATGGGCGATACTGTAAGAGTTACTGCTACAGTCGCTGCAAATGTTAATTTTTCTAAGTAAAATTAGTTACAACTTGTCTCTTAATAGAAATAATAAAATCCTGCTATGTTTGGTTTAGAAGACAATTAACTTTCTATTAGAAAGTGGTAGGGGTGTACTTATTTATGGGCGATACTGTATATATATTAGAACACATGAATAACCTAAACCCAGCAATAAACCATTGTTGTGGGTAGCAGTGATTAATAAACCACATATAAAGATTAAAACACCCTGACAAAATTCCAGCAAGAAAGACAGAAAGAGTTCTAATGGGGAAGAAAACTTAAATAAATTTCAGTCAATTAAATTCTGGGATGGTAAACTAACTAGAAACAAACAAAGGCAAGAAAATACAGTTTGAAATCTGATATGCTTTGAAGTCACTACATTAACATTTTAAAGAAAGGAAATATAATTTTCCCATTCATTATCTCAATAATTGGGCAATAATTCATGAAGAGAATGTGTCAAATAAATATTAGGTTTTTCATATTATATCAGAGTTTTAAGATTTAAAGTTCAAACTAGAAAGAACCCAGAGAATGCATACCTCTGCCTGTGCCATTGGCAGGGGAAGTAATTGTGTATGGATTTGCCCAAAAATTTCTTCTGTAGCCTATTGTCCACCCTTCCATTTCATTGAAATTCATTGATAACTTTTGGAGATATTGTGTGGACAGACATGAGCGTATTCATAAACCTGGAAAAATATCTCTCAATCAAAGTAGAATTCCTGGATCTGACCCCAAATCCAACCACTTCTTACCCAACCCATTGTCCACCCTTTCACAAGATTTCATTGAAATCCATTGAGTACTTTTAGAGATATCTTGTGGACAAACAGATGGAAAGACAGACGGAAAGACAGAAGGAAAAACGGAAAAACCGACCGAATACATATACCTCTCCAATCTCGTTAGCATTTTTCAAGGTCATACAGCATTAAAAATAAAGTATGACTTTAGATGTCTTGAAACATTTCCAGTTACTTTTTTGCGATTAATAGATAGGTATTCATTTGCACAAATCGTGTTTCTTGTTATTGCTTTCATGAGATACTTTTCCCTTTGAATTTTTTATATGACAAAATTGTTATGCATCCAATATTTTATGTCACATAAATGATAGATGGTCGTGTTTGTAACATCTTGTAACTTTTTTCCAATATTTGATGTATCCTAATACTGTAATATTAATAAGTTTTCTCATCACCAATTATTGTCATTGAATCCTGGTCACCTCTGGTTGAGTCAGTACCATTTGTAAGTCATTGACAATAGTTATATGTCCAACTATTATCTTCTTCAAATTTTGCACACACACTCTGCTTAATGAGTAGGGAAAGAGTTTTTGTTTTTTGAAAATTCCCCCCAAAATAGTGTTTTAGAATGAGTTTCAATATGCAATGTAAGTTTAATCTAAAATGGTTACTAGTTTGTGCCTGCTTGTTTTTTGAAAAGTTTTTTTAGTGATCACAGACCAACAAAAGGTGAGAGAAATAACTTATTCATTGATCATCCCTTTTTCCACATTTTTAATTGATCACCACTGTCACAGCATATATGAGTGGCAGGGATTCATAATTGCCCTTGGAATGCTGTAGCGTGATGCAATGCATGTTTACATGTGTGTGCATTATCAAGGTGAGTTGTGGTCGATGCACAATTTTTGCTCCCACAAGTCACAGCCTTTCAATCCCAGACTTGTTTGCGGGTCGGGTGTATTATCACTTATGATATGCATATGAAAAGTCATTTTTCAAACGAATCGTTGGGAACCCAAAACGGCAGCTAGAAGTGGGTCTCTGAAAAGGAACACTGGATGCAGGATGCATTCTCAATAGAAAAAAGCCGAAATCCAATTACAAAAAGGAATGGATATTTATTTGTTCTTCATAGGGTGCATTTGGCTTTCCCAAAGTCTCCAGAGACGAGACAATTAGTTTGTTTTGCGGTGCAGACATCTGTATTATTTAGTATTTCATATTAAAACAAACGGTCGGGCAAAATTCAGTTACTTGTCAACTAAGCCCTTTAAGGGCGATTGTTGTTGAGACTGGTCTGAGTTGATCTGCGTTGTACTGCTAAAAAACGACCAGCCTGTCGCTCTAATCCAAACACACACACATATAATTACATACATACATAACTATGTATATGCACACATATTGGGCTTTATATATACTAACACAAATATTTGTATTAATTAAAATATCTATCAAATAGGTCCTTCCTAGGTTTTCTTGCTGGCTAAGAATAGTAAAAGACAATAGTAGGGTAGGGGTTGACTGGGGATTAAGTGTTCTGACCTCCTCCATCCCCAGGCTGACTACCGGCCACCAGGAAAGAAAAAACCAAACACATACACACACTTACAGACATATATGGACAGACACAC
>VCCN01003898.1:1871649-1882840 GCA_006491835.1 Architeuthis dux
ACCTTTCCTTACACTTTTGCTTGGTAATGCCGATATAATGTTTGCTAATATGCGGATTTAGTGTGTATACTTCTGCTTTATATACTGTGTTTGTTTTTAGGCACTGTTTATCAAGGGGGCATTCTGTTGTTTTTCAGTTGCAATTGGTTGTTGGTTTTTGTGTCTTGTTATGGTGTTTTTCTTGTTATGGTTTTTTGTTATGTGTACTGATTAAATTTGCCATATTGCTACTGCAGCTGATTTTAATGGTATTTCTGTTGTATATTTTGTTTAATGGGTTGTCTTTAGGGAAGTATTTCTCTATTAGTATTAGGAATAGGGTAATTGATTCCAAAGTCTGGGTTCTATATAGCTGAAACGCCTGTGCCCATGAGTCATATTCATGAAGACAATTTCTAAAATCAAACCATCTAAATATCGGATGTTAATAAGAGCACAGAGTTCATGGGGCACATATCATGCAGACATTTGAATATTGTAATTGGAATTTTGAACACGACTCTTTCTTCTATCCTAAGCCAATGTAGGCCGATAATATATTAGTTGATTGATAGAAATGTTTATCTATAAAAGTCACAGTAAAAAGCTGATTTTCTTGGTAAAAAGCCAGGATTTTTTAGGTAGGCAGGCAGGCTCTCCCCACTGAAAAGACTAGTGTCACACACACTCTCTACCCCTAAGTCTCCCTATTTGATCTTGTGACATACTAAGCTATGCTTAGTAAATATCAAAAAATGCTTATTTTCCTGGGTAAAAAAAAAGGATTTCAAATGCTGATTTTCTAGGCAGGCAGGCAGGCAGGCTTTCCTCACTAGAAAGACTGGTGTCATACAATCTTCCTACTCCCATTTCTCCTTATTCAGCCTTGTGCTATACTAAGCTTAGTAAATATTAAAAAATGCTTATTTTCCAGGGTAAAAAGTAGTCATAAAAAAATTTAAATAATAATGATTTATATTACTTAATCTAACAAAAATAAAAATGGAGAGATGTATTAAAATAGTGTAACTACCAGAAATGTAAACATAAACAAATGATCGGAAAAGAAGGATAGGTTTAAAGGTGTTATTTCAAGCTTCTGCTCCCAGTTAGGTCTCAGTGGCATAATTTGTAAAGCAGACTGGACTACACAGTGCTTCCCCTGGTTAGGGGATGTGGGTTTGGGGCTTATTCTTTATTTTCCGATCAACAGTATTTGCTCACTGCCATAGCGTAATCGGTCTGAGAAAAAGTTGCAATAAAAAGCAACTAATAAAATTTAAGAAGAAGGTAAAAAATAGTCATAAAAAAATTTATAATAATAAAGGATTATCTTTCAAATAGTTCTTCGGACGATTGAACTCCTTCTTGTTGTTTGTGTTGTTTTTCACCCAAAACTATAGAAAATATTATCAGTTAAAGATTTTAGAGACCTTTTTCGGGACTGGTCTTAAAGCTAATAAACTATTGAATATACTTGTTTTTAAAGTATGTCCATGCTTTGAATAAAGAATAGGAAAGTCTATAAAAGCCTTAATAAAAGCTAATGATTATTTACTTCAGTCAAAGAAGAGGTATATGATTTTGGTTGTGTCTGTTTGTTGGTTTGTTGGTTTGTCTGTTATATGCTCATGACTCTCCACACAATATCTCCAAAAGTTCTCAATGAATTTCATTCGGTTTTTCTGGAAGGGTGGAAAATAGGCAAAGGAAGAACTGATTATATATTTGAGCAGATCCCTGCACAATTACTTCCCCTACGTCGTAGTTATATGTCCAAATCACATAATATTACCATATTTATTTTTCTTGTCCGCAAGATATCTCCAAAAGTTCTCAATGAATTTTATTCAGTTTTTCTGGAAGAGTGGACAATAGGCAAAGGAAGAACTGATTAAATCCTGGGGTGTATCCATGCACAATTACCAAACTTGTCCAAAGAACATGCAGCATTGACAGAGGCATGTGCTCTCTGAGTGCTTTCTAGTTGTCACTCCAATATGATCAATCAATACTATAACATGTATTGATTGATCATATTCACCCTAAAGTATTATGTTTAAACTATGAGCAGGTTTTTGAGCATTGAGATGGGAAGCTTAAGGCTATGATATCTTTTTTTAATCTCAAATTACTTACATGTTTTTGAAACATTTACAAAATATGTTCTAGACACAATTCACAATTTTTATAAACATAGTTCCGTCTTGTGTATTGGATTGATTTATGCCTTCTGATGTACATGTTACAGCTGTTTAGGCCACATCCCGATTGCTAGAACATCAACATCCCACAAGCTTTTGTAGGTCTGGGCATTTTTTTATTTATTTTTTTTTCAGTCCAAGAACATGGTATAGAACATAGTATATGTTTTTATTTTCATTACTTTTTAAGTTTTTCCTAAAAAAGTTCAGCACAATAAAAAAAAATATCAGTTATAATGACTTTGACTTAAAAGCCTATCAGTGTCTATAAAAACTACTAAAAGTTCTCTTGGATGTACTTTAGATTTCCTGACATATTAAATTTAAAGTTTATGCAGACTATAACTTTCCATCCCAAACAAATGTAGTCAGTACATTTGTAGCTGTATCAGTTTATTCCAAGACATATTCTACAAATATTATATATTTAGTAACTTAACATAAATGTACACAAATGTACTTTTAATATTAAGTAAATATGTTTAATATAATCACATAATTAACTAGTCAGATATGCTAATATGACCATCAAGAGTGGAAGCCTCGGGAAGCAGTGAAGGAAGTAGAAGTGTATTGGAAACATCAGGAGATTATTGGATTGGTCTGTCAAGGACAATTGGGACTTGGGGATTATAATGCCAAGAGGTGGTGGAGCAAGACCAGTGCTAAAAGCAGAAGAGAGCTTGTGGTGCAGAGGGTCCGAGATGCAGTAGAAGAAGACTGCCGTGTGAAAGCAATAGGGCTCTCCCACCAGGGGCAGTGGACCCAGTGGAACCAGGCACTTGAGTGATCACTGTCCTGGAGTGAATTCTGGGGACCGACCAATGCAAGTTGGCCTTCCACCTGTGTGCTGTCTCTGAGCAACCTAAAAATCTGGGGCAAGGAAGGGGACCCAGCCTGCAAGCAGTGTGGAACAGAACTTTGCAGCCTGAATCATATCTTGACCAGATATCCCAAAGCATAGAGTGTTGATACAGGTGGAGGAGACGTATCTTTCCAGAGGAGGTCGCAGTTAGCTCACTCCGGCCAGACATGATTCTTCTATCCAGGAGCACAAAAACATCTTAGTAACTAAACTAACAGTGCCCTGGGTGAACAGCTGAAGAAGGCTAAGTATCTGGATTTAATCGAAGAGGCTCTTGTTAAGGAATGGTACACAGCATTATACCCCATTGATATTGGATACTGCGGCTTCCCAGCAACATCAGTGCAATATTTTTTGCAAGAGATCAGGTTGGAACCCAAACAATTGAGAAAAGCCATTAAGGAGACAAACATGGCAGCTGAAAACAGCTCAAGATGGCTGTGGTTGATGAGAGCCTGTGGTTGGAACCCTTCTGCAGGTGAAGGCTAATTTAGTCTTCGCTGCTCCACTCAGGAAAAGTGCTCAGGCTGAGGGGTGAACCATTATTGACCTGCTGAAGATACAGAATGGTGCACAATAATGCACCTACTTTTTTTAACAGTGAATACCATCAAGAAGAGTAACGTGTTGCACCATATATTGAGTAACTACTGCATAATTTATTTTTTATTTTTCTTGTAGCAAAGCAACTTTGATGTTTATCTGACCTTGACTAATGAAAGTCATGAAACCCATTTTAGTATGGACAATGATGATAATCAAATCAGCATCACAACACACATAGACACAAACACTAGTAGACCGAAGGTTAAAAAGCTAGAGAAGTGGTGCGTGCCTAAGTATTTGCTATAAAGCCCCTAAATAAGATCAGATGCAATAAATAACCTCCCCAAGACATATAATTAGTTAAATAAAGTCCACCTGTTTAGAAATCTTTTAAAATCTTTTAGTCAATAAAATTCTTTTGTAACTTTAGATGCATTTTGTAATGTGAGATCTTTGAAACATCTATACCAGAACAAAACTATAATAAAAATTCAGGTATCATTTTTAGCAAGTTTAAAGATTTAAAAAAAATTCAGATCAGCTTTTCTCAAACTGTTTAGACTAAAGGAACTCTTAAAATAACTTTCATATTTCAAGGAACTCTTGCATAGAAATATTATATGTACAGCTAATGAGTCAGTGTGTTCAAAAATGTTATATGTATGATAATTTAAATGTACTTATCAATAGTCTACAATGTACAGGAAGATAGTTTTCTACATATTTGTTCATTTTGGTGAACATTCTAAGATACTCTACAATTCGTTCAGTCCCCTCTCATGAAAGGACATTTGATATAAAAGAAAATGAAAGTCAGTTTCCTTGAAAAAATATTGATAAGCTTAGCTTACCTTTCATAAAATTAATGTTTTTCATAGATTTTATATAATTATGTCTTTGTTATATGGAATTAAGGGAATCCGACAGAATGGTAGATGTAATTAGACAATATGGAAATCAAATATTGAGAAAAGTGTGTTATGTCTCAAACATATTTATTATCATGAAGATAAGCCTTTATGCATTTTGTTGCTACGAGTGACTTCATTTTGGTTTAAAAAAATTAAAAAAAGCACAGGCCTACAAAAGCTTGCGGGATGTTGATGTTCTAGCAATCGGGATGTTGAAATCCATCCTGGGGTAGTTGAAAGAAGTGAGCTGTTCTACGGTGTTCACACTTCTGATGAAGTCACTCACAGTGACAAAATGCATAAAGGCTTATCTTTGTGATAATAAATATGTTTGATACGTAACACGCTTTTCTCAATCTTTGATTTCCACATTGTCTAATTACATCTACCATATAATTATGTATAAAAATATGAGAACTCAGAAGGCAAACATATTACAAAATTATCAAATAACTGGTTTAATACAAAGGAAAACAGTTTTCTAAAAATAGAGTCTTGGTTAATGAAGTTTGGAAGTTTATCCGCAATATGAACTGTAACTTGAACTTCAAGGAAGTCAATAATGTTATATAGTAACCCACTATACATAAGTCCTGGACTTGGATAGAAAGGAAACCCGAAGACTTGCTTGTAAAAATATCTGGACATATTTTTATTACATAACATACATCTTTGTTGGCCGGATTGTGAAGAGTAGAAGAGAGAAGACAAGGAGAACCACCAGGCTGTCCCCCAGCAGGGACAGCGGTTTCATGCCTTTCGGCTCCGCTGATGTCTGTCTTCTTTGAGTGTCGAGATTTATGTCCTCTTCCCAGGGAGGGATGATTGTCTTCTGCTTTATAGATCTCCCCAATGTATACGTGGTGTGTCATGGTGTCAATGACCAATCACCATTTCCTGTTTACAACAATGATGCAATACACCCATCTCCCAAGGTGATCGAGGTCACTTACATATCCGCCACAGGTGGCCGGATACGCAAATCATAACAATAAGTCAAGTGAAGAAAAATATAAGAAAGACAAATCTACCTGTTTTTCTTATGTGGAAATACTTGCAGGTTTGTTCATTCGTTTCAGTCGTCTCTTTCTTCTTATGATTAAGTGTTGGTTAGAAGCTTTAGTGTTTGTTAGTCAACGAGAAAACAGGAGGGAAATAGGCTCATCTTTCAGACATGGTAATAATTTAGGAGACAATATAGACACGACCAGTCTTGGCTGTGGAGTTATTCAAACTGACTGGATTCACTGAAAAGCACGACAAATCACAGACATTGACCATGGCATGAACTTCTGGATGCTGCGGTCTGGAGGTCAACTGTCTAGACAAGCAAGGTGAATAGATCTAAAAATAGTACAAGCTACACCTGTTGTCTAGCGGGTTATAACATGAACAAAAATACAAGTCAAGACAAAACAATTTTTTAACACTAATTTACACATTAATTGTGAATTGTATCTATTTAGTGAGAAACTTGTGCTTGGTTTCTGATGCATACATACTTAATTCGGGGTTGAATTTTAAATAAACACACATGAATTTCATCTTCGACTGAAATGAGTTGATTTCTCTCTTTGCTCCTCATGCTGGTTAAACACGAAAAAGCTTGCTCACACATGCTTTCTTTACGCTTGTATGAAATCTTCATGGAACCGCAAATAACCTCTCATGAAACCCCAGGGTTCCGTTGAAAGGCTTGTCTAGATAATTAAAAGTCTATAGGAGAACAACACAGTAGATATTAGAAACCATCAACCAAAACTATCAACATAGGTTTCTTTAGTATTCAAGTTGGTCTGGCTGGCTGGCTGGCTATGTATGTATCTGTGTACAGCCGCACCAATGAAGCTAGAGGGCTGAAAATGTCAACATTTACTCATTATTATGTCTAGAAAAAATATAAAAAATATATATATATATACAGTACCTGTCATAAGTATTTAAACAAACAGCCATTTTTACTGATTTTCTAGGTAAGCAGACAGGCCCTGCCCACTGAAAAGACTAGTGTCACACACTCTCCCTACCCCCAGTTCTCCCTATTTGATCTTGTGACACATTGTAAATATCAAGTATTGTAAATATAAAAAATGCTTATTTTCCAAGGGAAAAAAGCCAGGATTTCAAATGCTGATTTTCTAGGTAATCTGATAGGCTCTCCCCACTGAAAAGACTAGTGTCACACACTCTCCCTACCCTAAGTCTTCCTATTTGGTCTTTTGACATACTAAGCTAAGCTTAGTAAATATTAAAAAATGCTTATTTTCCAGGGTAAAAAAATAGGATTTCAAATGCTGATTTTCTAGGCAGACAGGCCCTCCCCGCTGAAAAGACTGGTGTCATACAATCTCCCTACCCTGTTTCTCCTTATTCAGCATTGTGCCATAGTAACTAAGCTTAATAAATATCTAAAAGAATGCAGCAAGAGGCCATGCATATATGGCAGGAGTAAATAGAAGTAGATTGAATATCAGAAAAATACTTTAATTTCAGTGTTCTAGATGTTATAAAATATTAAAATTCTAAAACTTCAAAAACTTTTTTAAAAACTTTTGAATTAACAAAGTGTTTTTATGAACATAGTTCCGCCTTGTGTATTAGATTGATGTATGCCTTCTGATGTACGTGTTACAGCTGTTTAGGCCATTTTCAAGCTTTTGTAGGCCTGAGCATTTTTTTTTTACTCCAAGAACGTGGCATAGAACATAGTATATTTTTCATTTTCACCACTTTTTAAGTTTTTCATTTTTTTTTCCTAAAAAAGTTAAATATCAGTTATAATGACTTTGACTTAAAAGCCCATCAGAGTCTGTTAAACTACTAAAAGTTTTCTTGGATGTACTTTAGATTTTCCTGACTTATTAAATTACAAATTTATGCAGACTATAACTTTTCATAACAAACAAAAGTAGTCAGTACATTTGCAGCTGTATCAGTTTATTCCTAGACATATTCTACAAATATTATATATTTCGTAACTTAACGTAAATGTACTTTTAATATTAAGTAAATATGTTTAAAATAATCACGTAATTAATGCTAATATGACCATCAAGTATAGCAGGAAGTGGAAGCTCAGGAAGCCGTGAAGGAAGTAGAAGTGTATTGGAAACATCAGGAGATTATTAGAGTTTTCTGTCAGAGACTATTGAGACTTGGGAATTATAATGCCAAGAGGTGGAGCAAGACCAGTGCTAAAGGCAGGAGTGAGCATGTGGTGCAGAGGGTCCAAGATGCAGTAGAAGAAGACCGTCGCATAAAAGCAGTAGGGCTCTCAAGCCAGGGGCAGTGGTTCCAGTGGAACCAGACATTTGAGCGATCACTATCCTGGGGGGATCTCCAATGCAAGTTGGCCTTCCTCCTGCGGCCATGGCTGATCTCTTGCCGACTCCAAGCAACCTAAAGATCTCAGGGCAAAGAAGAGGATCCAGCCTGCAAGCAGAACTTTTGCACCCTTAATCAGATCTTGACTGGATGTCCCAAAGCACTTGGCAGAGGGTCAATACAGGTGGAGGCATGACAAGGTCCTAACTGAAATTGCCAAATGGACAGAGAATCAAAGCCAATAAGCACCAGGCATCACCACCAGAGTTTATCAATTTCCAAAGGTAGGGAGATAAGACTCCAAGGGCAAAAACAACTGCCAAGAACCAAGAATTTCTATTTTGCCTGGAGCTTCTGACTGGGAGATAAAAGTGGACCCGAGGAGGAGACGTTTCTTTCCAGAGGAGATCGCAGTTACCTCTTTCTGACCAGACATGGTCCTTCTATCCAGGAGCACAAAAAACATCTTAGTACCTAAACTAACAGTGCCCTGGGAGGACAGGACGGACAACTCTCACCAACTGAAGAAGGCTAAGTATCTGGATTTAATCGAAGAGGCTCTTGTTAAGGAATGGTACACAGCATTATACCCCATTGATATTGGATGCTGCGGCTTCCCAGCAACATCAGTGCGATATTTTTGGAACCCAAACAATTGAATAAAGCCAATAGGGAGATAGCCATCGCAGCTGAAAACAGCTCAAGATGGCTATGGTTGACGAGAGCCTGTGATTAGAACCCTTCTGCAGGTGAAGGCTAATTTATTCTTTGCTGTCCTACTCAGGCGAAGCGTATAGGCTGAGGGGCGAAACTTTAGTGACCAGCTAAAGATGCAGAATGGTTCACAAAAATGCACCACCTTTTTTACCAATGGATACCATCAATAGTAACGTGTTGCACCATATATTGAGTAGCTACTGCATAATTTATTTTTTATTTTTCTTGTAGCAAAGCATCCTTGATGTTTATCTGACCTTGACTAATGAAAGTCATGAAACCCATTTTTGCATGGACAAATGATGATGATTAAATCAGCATCACAACACACACACACACACACACATACACACACATAAACACACACTAGTAGAACAAAAGTTAGAAATCTAGTCTCATAGAGAAATTGTTACCGTAAAGAGTTCAATCTTTGGGTAGTTCACTATTGAGACCCTGTGATAAACTAAGCTAGGCTTAATATAAATAAATATATATATATATATATGGTGAACAATTGGATAGGAGTTATCCAACATTATGATGATAGAAAGACAATGTGGAGACCGGGCTTTTAGAAAATAATCCTTTATTTCTGTTTCGGCTAACAATTTTTTCTCAAAACTGAAATGAAAAGAAAGTACAAGGTTGGGAATGGAAAAAGAGGAAAGTGGGAGCGGTGATGTGTGTGGCGGGTAGGGAAGAAGATTTTTATCTGTAAGGAGACTTGTGTTAGAGGTCATGGCTGGTGTTATCAGGGGGAGGTAGTTGTTGTGTGTGTATACGCCTTGGTATATAATCGCAATGAATCGGACCACAATTTCAATCTAAAACAAGCCAAGATGTTCAAATATATTCACAACAAAATATCAAGCAAATGCGTCGAGTCAGCACTAATTGCAATAAGTAACACAATACAACAACAACCTGGTTTTTGTAATATATCATCACACATAGCTAAGCTTATAGCTAAACAACAAGGCATCACTACTACTATCAAAACTACACTCCATAGAAGCAAAATATCACAACACATCTAATATCTAAAATACACATACACCCATTTTCACACATACTTATACACGCATACAACAACACCATATACACACACAACAAACACATATAATTCACTGATACACTCACTCACACTTTCAGTTTCTACAAGTAACATACACATCTGACATCTAAAATACACATACACCCTTTTCCGCAAATACTTATACACATATACAATGACACCTATACATACACAACAACTACTACGAGGGAATTTGGAACGGTATGGGGGAGCTGATGGGGACTTTCTGGAGCACATGATCACAGGTAATGAGACCTGGGTGCATCACGTTTGGATAAGGGTGTCATCCTGCTGCACAACAACACCAACCCACACGTGGCCAATCTGACAAAAGAGTGGCTCCAGCGATATGGTTGGGATGTTTTACTGCATCCACCTCATAGTCCTGACTTGGCTCCTTCATCAGTTTGGGCCCCTCAAAAGACATTTATCCAGGAAGCGGTTCCACTCAGATGATGCTTGTTGTTGCAGAGGTGTAAGGGTAGCTCCAGTCACTTGACGCCACCTTCTTCAAGGAGTGTATTTATGTGCTCGTGCACCAATGGGACAAGTGCATCAATCTCGATGGTGACTACGTGGAAAAGTAGCATAGTAGTGCTGGTAACATATGCACAATGTTTTATTTATATAGTAATAAACATGTTTGATTAGTAAATGTTTGTACCTTACCTTTCGGACATCCCTCGTACAAGCATGAATGTTGCCAGACACAAACTAAGAGACCAATTCAGCATAAACTTAGATTGCAAATTGAACTCCACCCCTTCCTAAAAATTTACTTTGGGGGGAATTTTCAAAAAACAGAAAAGTTGTTTTTTGTAAACATAAGGAGTAAATGTTTAAATTTTCAGCCCTCTAGCTCCATTGGTAAGGCCTATACTCCATGACATACATACATACATACATACATAAATACTTACATAACCAGCCAGCCAGCCAGCCAGAATCACTGAAAAAAACCTATGTTGACAGTTTTGGTTGACGGTTTCTAAAGATCTAGGCATCCATCTGTGTGTGCTTTCATTACAGGTGCACAATTCACAGAACAAAATAAATAGTGTATACCATGTATAAAAGTGAACTGCAGGTACAAAATACTGCGTAGTATGTTTTTTTCCTTTTGAATTAACAGAGACAAGGAGAGAGCTAGGAAACATGACCACAAAGAACTGGGAAGAATAGCATGGGTATCAGAGTTGATTAAGTACATTGCTTTGTTCTTGAAGTAATTATTTTGTACCAGTTAGTGAGCATACAAGCTATCTCTTTTATATTCTGTATCTACTGTCATCAGTCTATGCTTTTACTTATGAAGTCTTACACAACAGAACAAGAGTATGCACCTTATGTACATTCACACACACACACACACAAACACACACACACATATATATATATACATATATATGTGTGTATATATACATACATTAAGCACCATTATATATATATATATGTGTGTGTGTGTGTGTATATATATCGAGAGATTGTGAAACGAGTTTGTTATGGGTTTACATCAGTATAATATCTTTTAAAGCTAGAGAAAGACCATAACTGCGAAATAAAACGACGC